>JAOUQU010312064.1:0-12900 GCA_028566735.1 Ammoglanis amapaensis
CTGGTCGCCCGCCGCATTAGTTGGTACCCCAAAAGTAGCCCGCAGCTTCAAAAAGGTTGGTGACCCCTGCACTACACGATCAGTTTGATGCAAAATTATATATCGGCCTTAATTAACCTGGCTGCATGTTTTTGGATTGTGGGAAGGTTACCCGAAAGAAACCCATACAGAACATGCAAACTCTATTTAGAAAAGACAAATTACATTATTGCTTTTTATTAAGTGTGTCACCAAATAGAACTAGATAACTAATAAATAATGTATAATCTTATCTTATAAACTTACCCTATGCCCCCAGTCCCCATTATCCATTTATTAAAGCTTTGTAGACTGGTCTGCTCACAGAGAAATGTCAAGAATGTCAAGAGAATGTCTGTATTATCTGCGAAAAACAACAAACATCCGGAAACATGATAAAAAAAACTGTAAAAAATAATTATTAGATTACAGATACAAAAAATTTAATCTTCATAAAACCAAACAGGGGTTTTATAAGAACCCATTACAGGTCACCGACCAGGTAACATAGAAAAATGCTATTTAATGATACACACAACCAGAGACCAAACTAATAAATGTTAACTTATATATAATAATGTTTTTTTAAATAAATATATGATTGAAAATACAATAAAGCAATATTACAAACGGCTAGGTGGCGCACACACACATATACACAGTTAGCTCTGGAAGTAGTCGTGGCCCGTTAAAGATACGAGGTTACAAGCATTAACACCCAACGCTCGTCACCAAATGTAATGTAAATAAAAGAAAGAATGAACCGTATTTGCGTAGGCAAGCCGAACAAACATTCCATTGTTACCCGTGTTCAGTGCTGACGGTTCGGACTGAGCAGTATTGAGGACAGAACACCGGGCATCACAGCAGCGGGTGTTAGCGGGTGTTAGCATGCAGCAGCTCCTCAGACTGACGTCATGACGGAGCACCAAGTCACGTGACTGACGCGCTGGCGCCACATTCGAACGGTTGTTTTGTTGCGTTTAGCCACGTTAGCTTAATTTGCTCAGTTTTATTTATTATTTATTAACACATTTGGTTCGTTTATTAGAACTTTAATGTTATATATAAAGCATTTTAGCTTTTGAAACATTCATGGCACACATCTTTATTCCTTAAACAAATCCATATCCAACACAGTAATTGGACGATTTCGTATCTAATTCCACTCAAATGCACGTTTTTGGAAACCGGAGCACCCAGAGTGAAGTCACACAGAAAGCATGAAAAGTCCACTCAGAAAAGTACAAAAGATGCCCAAGGGGGGAAAATGTAGGCATATCATAAAGTCAACAGTAGAATTGTGACGTGGCCAAAGTTCAAGTCAAACTGTAAACACGTCAGACTTCTATTATGGCTGTTACCATAGTAACCTTGAGGAATGTTTTACTGTAAACGTTTACAATACCACTGTGAAATTTCACAGTTGTACTATAAAAGTTTGTATAGTACATTTCTCATGGACAACCTTATCTGAGAAACAAACCCGGGACCTTTTTATGAAGAGTAAAACAGAAATACACCATGGGCATGTAGGGCAGATAATGTAGGGCAGCTAATAAACGTTATGACTGGGAGAGAAAAAAACAGGCGTTCGTAAAGAAAAGCAAAAGTAAAAAGATGCAAAAAAAACTGACATGAATGGTCATTTCTATTACATGGACCTATGTTTGTCTACTGACAAGTGATGAGGGTGGAAAACATGAGAATATAATGAACTAAAAACAGGTACTAGGTACTCAATCTAAAATAGATGTTTTGTAAAATACTGAAATCTGGTATTTATATAAATACATTAAATTAAGAACATAAATTGGCATTATTTTTGCTTACATATCATTGTTGTTCTCCTAAATGCTTTGGAAGTATCTTTTTATCAAATGAATGTTTTGTATACACATACATTGGTGTGTAGTGTTTTTTGCTTCAAATATTACACAAGTCAGTAAACAAAATTCGACAAAATTGCAGAAAAATGTCACTTTTTCAAAGGCCGCTATGCATATAGGTTTTTAAGTCGCACATGTTTTACACATCTAGTATTCAGTTTCAGTGCAGTAAGTTCAAAAACCCAATAAATATTTTGTAATCGGCTTCTTAGAACGTCTTTTTGTAAGTGACCCTTGCCAAGCCGTGCTGAGAGATGAAGAAGTCCAGGATGAGCTTGGCAGTGCGTTGTGGCCGCTCCATCACTACTGAATGGCCGCAGTTTTCCAGCAGGTCCACACGACAGCCTGACAGTATGTTAGCCAGCACAGACACCCCGGACACATGCGTGACCTGTAGAGTAATCAGGGTGTTTTATTCCCTTTGTTCAGAAGTATAAGGTCACAGAGTTACAGCAAATTGCAATATGTATTTAATTATACAGTTTTAAAGTATTCATTCATGCTCTATATGACAGAAAGCACGAGGAAAGTTCTACATTGTTTATATAAGTTTCAGTATAATTGAATCTATAGTTTTTAAGCATTTTTGTTCTGGAAAGATATATAAACAACAACTTGATGTGTTGGATAGTGCTAGAAAGATGTAATAATGTATGTAATAATGCACTTATTATGCAACTAATTGGTACTGTATCTATTCAGCTATTGTCTAACTTCTATTTTATGCACCTGTTAACAATGTGTTTTAAAATGGTCAATTCTCAACCAGTAAATGTCATATTTTGACCATTTGTTGTATTTTAATACATTTAGGAAGTATTTAGATTCCATCTGTGAACACCTACCTGATCCTGCTTACCCCAGATGACTTGTACAGGGGCGGTGATCAGATGCAAATGTTCATGTAAGGCGTACTTAGAATCTTCCTTCATAATCTCCCTGAAAACTACAATTACATCACATAATTACAATTATATTTTAATCATAACAAAGATTTCTTAACCTTGCGTATGTGTTATGCGCATTATTGTATTGAAACAGATTTTATGCAGTATATTGCCCTCCCAATCTATCCAGGTTTAGGACCATATATTATACAAGAGAAAGAACCCAGATCACTTCATCTAGGGATCAAGGCCTTGTTCTTGTGAGGCGAGGTACCTCCTTAGCTACACTGCCACCCATTTATATGGGAACGATGCTGTGCTAAAATGATGTGGATCAGGGATCATACACTTTCATTTATTGTTTTTTTCATTTTCCCAATTATCTAGATAGTTATTTCTAGATAATATTATTCGACAACAAGAAGTGTGACTAGGTGCTGCAGACAAATCACTCAACAAGTGCTCGGCACCTCTAGAAACTCCTAGACTTTTTGAAAACTATTCCAGGTGACTGACTTTGTAACGCTGATTGACAGAATAGCAAGTACAAAGTCAAGGGAATATATTCTGGTTTGCCTAATACTTTATAATTCCATATGAGTTCATCGTTCATATCTTCAGTATTAATCTACAATGCAAATAAGGTGGATAGGTGGATATGGACTGACCTTCATGATAGAAGACATTGTGTGGAAGTCGAACATCTACGAGTCCTTGCAGAACCTAAAAACAATACAAATGTTGCAATACTGAATAATACAGGAGATGAAATCAAAGCTTGCACATAAGAGTTCACCTGTTATGCAGTTGTACCTGGTGAGGAACTTTAAAGCGAACATGTGAGCAGAGCTTTAGCATGTTCTCCATCATCTCTGGATTAAATGGGATGAGAGGATTGCTCATTGTGCCTTTACTTTGCTCTATCTCATGCATTAGGCCATCAAACTTGCTTTTATAAGGGCACCTTAGACCTTGAATATTTTAATGTAGGATCACAGAAGAAAATGTATAATTTCTGAACATTACAGTGCACAATAGAAATAAAGAAAGTATAATAGCAATTTGTAACATATACATTTTTAAAGTATTAAATTTAGTATAGTAGCTTCCATGTCTCTTTCCATGCAGAACTATATACATTTACTTCAATTCAAACATATTTATATAGATAAAGATATTTATATATCTGCAAGTGCAATAGAAAGAACTTCTGCTACTGGTTTCTAAATCTATAAGACGTTTAGGAAGAATTTAAACTGTAATAAACTGCATAAATGTGATAAATGCATAAAAAGTCTTGACTAAATAGGGAAAGCTTTCAATTAATAAAGAATGGAGGCTAATGATAAGTCAATTTAGCTTTTTAGTGTACTACATTAAACACAAATCCACAAGTTCAGACTAACCAGCAGGACAGATGAGGGTCATGCTGGAGACGTCAGCGGGATAGCACGCTGCGTAAACTCCAGCTACATTTCCACCCATTGAAGTTCCCACCAAGTGGAATGGCTTCCTGTTCAGCCGGATAGTTTCTACAAACTTAAAAAAATGAACAAATAAAAATGTAATTTAATGTAATCATTCGCAAACAATAACTGTGCAAGCCGAGTTATGCAAATCATCGGCATTAAAATAAAGCTGATTGGATGATGCACATTTTCATTTATAGAATTTATCAGCTGTTTCTATGGAGGTTTGCAAAATCTTCAAAGACAAGGAGCAAACAAAACACTCACTAGAATCCGTATCAGTTCATCAATTAAACATTATATTTCATATTTAGTCGCATTTGCTGGCATGAAGGCATCACATGGCCCCATGGCCAATATAAATTAAATTAATAGGGCTTATTTATGGGCCCCTCGGATCCCTGAGACTCAGGACCACAGACCTGGTTGTTCCTCCTGTTGACGGATTTGCTTGTAGAGAATTTAAAGAAGCCGATTCATATTTTGTCAGGTGCCAGACAGACAACCAAATCTGCATTAACATGTCATTCTTGATTCCTTCAATTGATTGATCTCATTGCTTAGTGAGCAATATGAGAGTGGCCCACCTGCCGTATTCTCCTAACCTGTCCCTGGATGGAGTAGTCCTCCACACTCATGCGTGTTGTTCCCTCATGTCCTGGCATATCCACACACAGAAGATGGAGACATTTTGGAAAGTACTGGAAATGTAGTACACAACATTAATACACAAATCACACACAATGTATGGACATTTATTTCTCCGTGTGGACATTAAATGGAAGGTAGAAACTCTTACTTTTATCAGAGACAGCCATGTGTCTTTGTGTGAGGAGAAATCATGCAGCATGAGAATCGAGGGTCTGGTACCCGGCTTTCCTCTGGAGGAAAAACAGAAGCGATATCCTCTACAATCAGCGTGGTATACTTGCAGACCCAGGGTTCGTCTCCAGTACCTTCCAAATGATAGAATTTAGTAAATCCTTTCATAACTCACTCTAGAAATATTGGCATATTAAATATAAGCATTTGAAGTGGGTGTCACACTGTCCAGACAATGACCAAGGACCAAACCCTGGTGTTCCAAGATACCTACACGACCGAGTATCAAATGTTAGAAATATGCCAGCTATAAAACATGTAATCAATTATTGAAATAGTAAAATAGTATTTTTATTCTTATTGTTTTATAAAGTTTCATACATAGCACTGCAAATGCCATCGGAAAATATATCCATATTTCTCTCTATTATGACAAAAAACTTTTGTGCCAAACTGTAAAAACTTTATAAGTAAATAAAAATTATTGTGTAAACATTTCAAACAGGCAGTTTATGTGATGGATAATCATGAGTGCCATATTCCATCTGGAAAAACGAAATGGAGGTTAATATGTTTATGATTTATAATTAAAGGTATCCCTTTGGTCTCATTAAACAAGCAGAATGTATCCTATACATCTAAACAAATAAACTACATGTATTTACACTCCAGTTAAATGAACTTACCAGTAATAAATCTTGATAAGGGATGAAGGCCACAACATAAAGAACGCCATGAAAAGTAAAAGAGGGACAACCAGGGTTCCCATGGCAATGACACAGGACACAAGATCAATATCCATGCAGAACTGAACAGCACAATCCAAAGATCAAGGAACTGTTCCTACAACAGGATGACTAGTTAAGTAGATTTAGCTAAGAAAGCTTAGTTATAGATGTATGATAATGCATAAAACAAACTAGTGGTGATGTAAATGTATTCATCTCTCTAATTTAAGCATGTAGTTATTGAGCAGTGATGGGGGCAGGAACGTCTGCGTCATACGAACAAATCAATATTTAACCCAGATTTTCAGGATCATGAATAAATCAACCGAATTTGATATTGATGGAATAACGTACAATGTAGCTACGCTTCCGTAAATATAACACAAAGAGATGCAATAATTAAAATAAAACTAACAATTACTCCAACAGCTTGGATCTTGGTGTCCTGGATGAAGATAAATGATCATATAAACTGACTAAATACAAATATATGCAGATATCAAGTGTTGAAAGTGGTGGACAGTAATAAAATAAATGTAATTTGTTACTCTACTTGAGTAGTATTTTTGTGTATCTGTACTGCACTGGTGAATTTTTTATTTTGTGGTACTTCTACACCACTGCTGAAAGAATCGTGTAATCGTACCAATCAACTTACAGCTCGCATTTTATTAAGTGTCTGGGGTTTGACGTCATGATCCGGTCAATGCAGCAGCCTGGCAACAGTGGGAGTGATGGAAGAAAACCTAAACGTAACACAACATTATAAAATATTGGTGAACCAAGAAATGTAGTAGGTCAGTGGGTAGGACGTTAGATTTCTGATCACAGGTTTCTGAGTTCCCATCACGCCATTGTTGTATCTGTATAATGATAAGAACATTCAGTAATGGCTCCCATCTCTGACGGCTTTAAGACAGCTAAAGCTAAAGAACCTTCCAAAGCAGGTTCTTACGAGAAAGTAGGAACTTTTAAAAATGCAAAAAAGATCAACACAATGATAGAACTAATCTTTAATCAGTATGTTATTTCTACAGCAAGTAACATCATTAAATCCATTTCACACGAACGCCTTAGTGAAACACAAAGCATTAAATAATTAATGTTACAGACCTTGTTTAGAGACAACATAGTGCTTTAAATTCAAGTGCAAGAACATGATTTTTAATAGCTTAATAATTGAAAGTGATGGCACAGTGCATAGAGTTGAACATTTGTATGGATTTAGTCAGGTCGAACTTATTTTCTATGTACAAAAAATGTTAAAAAAGTACACGAGTGGAACGAACACATGACGAGATAACGGTACCGCTGATGTATTATTGCTTTCACTACATGAACTTAACGGCTAACGGGAAAGTGCGACTGACTAGAGTTATGAATGCAGAAAACAAAACCCAAGAGTAAACCAACACTAAAATTCGGCAAAATCAGCACTTCCTGCGAACATTTGCAGATGCACCAATGAAAACTGTAGCAGCTGCTCCGAACTATTTGTGATCTGGATCACGACCGAAATAACCAAATATGTAATTCTTTAATTCCAGGTTCTCACTATGGGTCATGTCATACCACTTCTATTTATAAATTTCAATAATAAACAACTCGGTCTTAAGCTGTAGGAGTGCGTGCAGGTGTATTGCGCCAGTATGTCAGATCCTCATGATGAAGCTTTTTTAAGCACAAAGGCTGTACAGGCTGTCACGGTAAGCATAATGGCGGTGACAGGCATCCACTTGATCCATCGTTCCTAAAAATGCAAAAGAAACAGTGATTATAATGCGGTCAGAATTCTGGTACTGAGGGTGCTGACACAGATACACGGTATAAGGTGAGTGACAAAAGCACACGGGCACAAAGCCAGCTGGTTAAGAGCTACGGCCGGGCAAACAGCTGAAGTAGGCGTTGACAGAACATTAATTGGAGTGTCAAGTTATTTCAAGTAAGTTACTTATCTGTACATAGTGTCACAAAAGATGCTGGTGGGCATTGTGTTGGCTTTTGACGACTAAATCGCTTTATTACATCCTCTCTGTGCATACTTTAGAAGAACGATGTCCATGTATTCGTATCAACTATTCCAACATGGATATCGGCTCGATTTATTCTATTCTGGTAATCAATACCTTATTATATAAAATCAAGCTTTCAATTAATTTACTTTTTTCATGTTTGAGGTGGGTTTGGGATCCTACACATCTGACACAGGATGCCAACCTAGCCACACCTTTGCCGCATCCTCAGACGCAAGCCACCCATATCTGTAGGCAGCACAACTGAATTTCTGCACCTGCTTCTTGTCCAAATAGTTTTGTTTGTCTGTACATGTTCATGCTGGGACTCGCGTAAATATCCTAGGACACAGCAATTCCACCATTATGGTTTTTTATGATGAAAGTCGTTCCTTCCACCGATCAAACAAAGGTGGACGGAAACAGACAAGTCGCTGTTGTTCCTCTGGCCGTCCTCCAATCAAAGCCGCAAGAATTCAAAAGAGTGTATTTGTGCCCATTCGATCAAAAGGACAACAATATGCCCACCTGCCACAAGACGGATGGCACGCAGTGAAAATAAAAAACATGACAGGACGCAGGCGAGGTATTTGCATTGATTAAAGATGGCAGACTCCAGGGAGGGTGTATAAAGACTGAGCAAAGAGACCGTGCACGGTGTACCTTTCTACCACAATGGACCGAAGCACCAATACAGCAAAGCCAGGACAAGGCCGATGATTACAGCTAGGACGGGTGGCAATAATGACAGCTAAAGGAGGAAAGCAACATTACACATATTAAAAATGATAAATGACTGGATTTATTCAAACAGTGTCCTGATTTGAGTGTATGATTGACGAAAGGTTTTCCGTTACAGTTGAGAGAGAGCATCAAATGAACACTGGTGATCAGAAACAATCGGTAAACGAGGACAATGCGTCACCTTATAGCACAAATAATTCCAGGAGCAAAAATAAAATATGATAAATCTCTCCTCTAGATCTGTCCTTATTGTCAGGACCCCGGACTGAAACATTGGGTGTGTTTGAAATGTAGGCAGCTGTCTAGTACTAACAAGTGAGGGTTCATATCCGTAAAGGCAGAAAGCTCACCTGGTTCTTTTTCTCAGCAAGAGCCATAAGACTGGTCTGGCATTGTTGCATTTCTGCACTGAGGGACTCCTTCTCCAGCTCGGCCTGCTCGCACCTTTCTTTCAGGTCCAATAACTCCACCTGAGTGGCCTCGAACTAAGACAGGAACAGAAAAAAAACCCACATCTTTAATTACACAAAACAAAAACGTAGCAAAAACGTGTATTTTTAATTCAGCTACCTGCTTGAGGCTTGCTTTTACACTAGCACATTAGAGCTGAGAATCTGAAAATCAATGTGCCCCTGGTCGGCTAGGCACCATGCAATTACAGTTGCAGGGTTTTGCAGATGCCTTTATCCAAAGTGACAGACTTGCAACATTTGCTAACAAGTTTTATGTCTTTATGGTTGTGTTCACAAATGTTGGAAGCTTACAGAATTTGACCTCAACCTGCACCTTAATGCCTTCATAAACTGCTCCTGAAATCATCTTAAAAATTAACTGTATATAAATAAATACATAAACATTACAACTGATGTGGGGTGTTGTCGCATGTTGGGTCGACAGATCACTTTTTAAGCAATCGAGGGTTCAGGGACATGCTGAGGGGCCTAAAAGTGACAAATTAGTGATAGTGGGGCTTAAACCACCTTAGTCACGAGGATCATAATGCCCAAATTATGTCAGGAAGGGCATCCGGCATAAAAAGCATTTTAAATCGGGAACGCTCCACACCACTATGAATACAAGCAACCTTTTGAAAAAAGAAGATGCTCCTACCTCTTTCTGCAGCTCTTTGGTCCGGGTTCGACTCAGCTCCAGCTGGCTGTGGAGTTGTTCGTTGTCTCTCTGGTGTTCGTCCTGCACCCCACCAAGTCGTTTCTGCAGGTCTTCTTGGATCTTCTTTAATGTCTCCACCGTGCTGTTCAAGCCAATGTTCTGTTCCTTATAACTGCAGAAGGGATACGAATATTTACCCAACACTGTCTGTCCTCACTGTTGTAGAACCCTTGCCTAAATGAGGAGGGTCGTACACAACGCTGTCGTATCGTATCACTGTTGCCACATAGCAAGAAGATCCCGAGCTTGATCCCCAGTGTACGGTGGTCAGTGCAATTTTTGAGTGGAGTTTGTATATTACCCACACACTGGGCAAATACACTAAACATCTTAACAAGTCAAACTCAAACACACAAAGGACAATTTCAGTATCTCCAACGAACAGGACTGCATGCCTTTAGACTCTGGAAGATAACCCACATATATAAAGCCTCAGATTGCATTACCTGGGAATCCCTAAGAGGAATCCCTTCCCTGGCCACATTTTCTTGGACATGAAGCATATGTTATATCTGTTGCAATATGTATTTTTTTTGTTTTAGAGATTTTAAAACTGCATGCAGTGTATTCAGCATCAATTCTATAATTGCCAACAATGAATGTGTCGGCTAAATATCAAATATCAAAATAATTCATAGCACGTTTCAATGTCTCATTGTGTGTACAGACTTCGACTTTGTACTATTTTTACAATCTAGCACGGGACAGACCTGTCTAGCTCCTTTTGTAGTTGTTGCAGACTCTTCGTGAGCTGATCTTTCTCAGAATGCAAGGCACTGCATTCACTCCGCATGGTGTTTTTCTCCTGCAGCTGCTGCATAGTGAGCTGCTCTCGCTCCGACCTGAGAGAGCAACACTCCTTCTGCAGGGTCGCATAGTCCTGCTGCAGCTTTTCCAGTTCGCTTGCTGCGTGCCGCGCGCCACACACACACACACAAACAGAGTGAGAGAGTTAAGTTACAAATGTTGAGTGCTCACGGAACGAGTATGAATCATCTGGTGTTACATAAAAGGAATAATTAATATTAAAGTGAAGCAAACCGCGAGTGGAAAAACATGTGGAGTTTTCCTCCTTCAGCAGCATAAACTTAAGAAACAAAGCTGCTTTGTCCACACATGTGAAAGTTGGATCTGTGTATGACCTCCGAATAGCAACTGGGCAGCACAAAGCCTTTCAATGGATGTAATGATACTTTTAACCCATTATGTGATACGATTAGCGATCTGATTTAAAACCCAGATGATGACAAAGTTACGGTGGGACTGGCACTGGGTGAAAAAACCAAACACCAGAGTACAGGGTACAGAAACAAACACACACAGGATAATTTTAGTATCTCCAACTAACCTGACTGCATGTCATTAGACTGTCAGAAGAAAAGAGCACTATCAATTAAAAGCTTGGGAGTTTTATTCTCAGCTCCGTGCAGTCACAGATGGGCCCTTGAGCAAGGTTGTTGTAAATATTTATATGCCATTACATTTGACTCTTAACCTGATGCACCAAATAACTGAAGCAGCTTGTTATCAATCCTACAATTTCAATGTGTTGTTTGTTTGTTTTATTCATTTAATTTAAATGAGGCACTAGTGAGCATTTTTGTACCTTGTTGTTTAGCAGTTTGGTCCCTTTGCTGGTTCTGTTGCTGCTGATTGGCTCGCAGGTTGTCGATCTCCTGCTCGTACTTCTCTGCAGCCGACTGCCATTTCTCCAGCTCAGTGGTCAGTGCCGTCAGTTTGCTCTTTAGGGTGCTGACCTCATGCTCCCCATCAGCCACGGTTTTCTCCATGGCCTGGCGAAATACCTGAACCTCGTCCTGCGCTGCCTGCAACTCCTGGTGCATGCTGAGGATAGCGCTGTCCTTCTGCTCCCGTAGATTTTCCACATCATCCTGGAACTTCTCAAGCTGAGCTTTACAAACACACATGTGACGAGGAAGGAGTGGATTTGTCTAAAGAGATCTGCAGCATGCTGTAAATAAACAGATTTCCATTCCCGTGTACTTACTCTGTAGAATCTTCATCTGCTTAGTAGATTCCTCGGCCTGCTGCTTGCTGGACTTCTTTTCTTCTTCCAGAAGTGCTGGAATGTAACACACAACAGAAAAAAAAGTTAAATAAGAAAAAAAACAAAACAATAATGGATCTAATTGTTTAATAAATGGCCTATATAACCTGCTATAATAATTTCAAAACAAGACGAACTTTTGTTTGTTTATTGACTCATATTTACACTTCTAGATAGCACCCATGACAGGAAACGGTCATTCATTACACACAAATCATATCAATCGTAACATCAAACAGTTATTGACAATTTTGAATTTGCCTTTTTTCAGTTTTTGAGCTGTGGGAGGAAACCCACGCAGACATGGGGAGAACATGCAAACTTTGCACAGAAAGCCCCGGATCTACCCAGGACTTCTTGCTGTGAGGCGTCAGTGCTCACTAAGCCACTGCACAGCACCATTGATCTTTATGTGATTAAGGAAGAAAATTAAAATGATTTTTTACCTTGCAGTTCCACACACTTCTGCCTTTCAGCATTGGCCTCATCTTGGGCCTTTATCAGGTCCTGGTTCAAATGCTGGATCACCTGTTCTGACTCACTGGCCTCCATAGAGCTCCGAGTCAACTCATCTGGGCATCACATGACACAGAATGTGACATTTAGGCCAGACAGTGACTTCGTATACCAAAAAAACAAAAAACAGGCAGCATAGTGGTGAGTGACACAACTCTAAATGGTTCATGAGCTGGGTTCAACTCCTTCTTGGGTTTACTGTAGTCATTTTTATGACACAGTGACTGGTTCACAGTGACACCGGCCATTTAAATTTAGATCTAACTGAAGTAAAAGATAATTTCCCTTGAGGTGACCCAGAATAGCTGTTCCATAAAAACATAATCATATCATTCCTAAACTAAGAGCTCATGTCTATAACAAATTAAAACGTCGTTTCTGGTCTGTAATGATCAGGATCTATCGGAAGTCTCTCTCTATCTATTCGTTTATCGTCCCTTTTCCCAGTTCCTGGCGTAGGACGTTGGTGTTTGGAGCAGAGTTTTCCATCCGGATGCCTATCCTGACGACAACCACCAGTAAGTGGTGGGATCTTGTGAGACTACTGGACAATTTCACATTTCCGATCAACCTAGTG
>JAOUQU010312387.1:0-12899 GCA_028566735.1 Ammoglanis amapaensis
CCCTCCACCCGCGATTAAAGCCTCCCACACCCACCCCAATTTGCTTTGAGAAGAAAGGGATTATGGATGGGGCCCACGTTCTGGCATTCAACCCCCCCACCCCAATATAAACGTGTTCAGTGCACGGATGAGGATCAGATAGAAGGCGATACGGGGCAAAGCCCAGATCAATCTGTCTGCACTGCCAATAAACACAAAATGTGCAGACTGCCCGGGTTCGAGATGCTTCGGGTGTTTAATTAGCTTTTGATCGTGCAATGGGGTAATAATAATGCGATTCGCTTTTTGGAGGATCAGTTTTAGATACTAAATAACATTAACACTGTAAATACGGCAGCACAAATACATTCGACCTTTTGCTCAGCTTTACATTATTCATCGTTTGTTTGTTTGTTTGTTTACGCCATGTTTGACCTTTGGCCATTTCCATAGCAGGAGTGGTTATGGTACAACTTTGTTTATTCGAATTTTTGTTTTATGTATTTATTCTTGATCTATGCACGTCTGTGCGTTGTTTTAGTTTGGGTATTGAATTATTCATGACGATACTACGGAGGCTTCATAACCTGTCTTATTGCCAATAAACTTAAGACGTTCTTGACATAACAGAAACAGAATTAAACTCAAAAACAATTTAAATCAGCTACTACAAAAGGAAGTTGAACCGTACTGACCGGAGCTGCCCAGCACAATTGTAATTCTTATAGGTTTCACCACAGTGGTTTGTCATGCCCATTATTAATTTAGCTCTTCCCAAAGCAACCTTCCTATTTATCCGGGCTTGGGACTGGCAATACACCGTGCCGTTTACCGGTCCAGTACTCGAGAGTGCTTGTGTACTCGATGGCCTGATGGGACACTCGGCGCTCTGCTGATGGCAGGAGGGGTTATATTATTATTATTATTAGGTTGTGGCTGGGAGATGTCCCGCAGCGCTGCCTGCCATAAGTGCAGAGAGATGGAGAAAGTGCCTCGGGGAGCGAGAGAGAGAGAGAGAGAGGCCCCCCCGGGTGGGGGCTGGGAGCAGCAACCAGGGAGAACAAAGGCAGGAGCGAGAAGTAAAAATGCCCTCCTTTTTTATTATTGTATCCTGCTTTTTAAGGCTTTTAAGGTGCGGACAGAATGCAAATCCGTCGAGAGCCACCTTAAGAGAAATAGCAACGCACTATAGGAAGGAGGTAGTCCTCCCGAGGTAGTCCGCTAAGCCCCTAAGCAAAGGCGAAGGGTTATCTGCATGTGCGCCTCATGCTGCAGCATCCTCAATCACATACCACACATGCACACAAATGTCCACGGATTGTTTTGGGAAGGGAGAAGGGCCAAAACCGGGCAGCTGTTTAATCCAAACATGACCTAGCTGTCCGATCCAGCTCCCTGGTGCAACCCCCGAACCCAAATCCACCAGTGTTACTTGTTTTGTTTTTTTAAAATCACTCCAACGGCAGACCCGCATCCTACAAGACCGATCTCATTGGTCATCAGCCTTCCTCCAGAACCTTAAGATCTCCTGACGGGTTGGTATTAGATGTGCCATGTTCTCGTATCCCAATGTGACCGGGTTTTCTCTCGGCTTTGTCTGAACTATATAAGCGTCTGATCTTCTCGTAAAGCGCCGCTGACCCAAGAACAGCATCGCATCACACACCCAACCCCAAACGCATCTTTTCTTTAAGGTGCAGTGGTGCAGTATGGGTGTTTGGGATTGCTTGAACGCCCAAGAAGACGATGATGCATGAGAATGTATCGATCCCGGCTTAAGGATTCGGTCCAGACCCCTACGCAGATCCCCTGGTATGGACGGAGAATGGAATGGTAATGGACGCAGGAGGCGGGGGAAGGTAGAAATGGAGATAGCGAGCAAGAAAATGGGGCTTTAATCAATGAAACAATTGGCCTAGCTGCAGGCGTTGGGTCAGTTATAGAGCGCCCGGGGGTCGGGAGTGGAGGAGTTCGGTTTCTTCAAACGCTTCCGATTGATTTATTACAGATTGGCTCAATTACGGTTTCGCTCATTGCTTCTATCGAAGTCACAATCTTTGGGGGCCTGAATCTTCACCGGACGATATTCTGACATATTAAAGCTAATGTTTAAGAATTGCTCGCTTACATAAAAGCTCCAATTACTGACATATAAACGGGTCAGGATGAGATTCTGCCTCTCTCAAGGACCATTTCCTGATGCGCATTTATTGCACTTGTGCAGATGCTTGGATGATGCAAATCTCAGCTACACCGAGCAATAAATAAATCCATTAAAAAAAAAAAAGACGTTTCTGTAGAAACGTGTGAGCAGGGGAACATGTTGCATTCTTACGTGGGGTTTTTTAAGGGGGGGGGGGGGGGGGGGTATTGATTTGTAGATCATTGGGAAATAAAAACCCAATGTTAGAGATAGTTAGAGATTTTTTCAGCCCTGTGCTTTTTCCACACAAAGGAATTCAATCATTCGCAATTTAAATCAAACCGGGGCAGTATAAACACATTTACACACAATAGGGGGCAGCAGAGAGTAAACGTACACACACGGTGGGGCAGCCCTGGCTACGGCACCCCGGGAATAAAACCCGGGGAGTATTAGAGTAAAACCTTTTGAACTGGGATTAGTTACAGTTAAATATTAGCTTTGAACTGAAAATGTAATTGTATTTTAAAAGACGGCTTATAAACTTGAGTAGAAGATCTTTTAGGGATGTGGTTTATAACGAGGTTTTATACCTCGTGGTGTATCCGTGGCGAGAGGGGGTGGGGGTGGGGGTCGCTGTCTGCCTGGCATGACAGGGTATCAGTTTTTATAGCCCGAGTTTTATTAACCGAGCTCTTCTGGTCAATATACAGTAAGCACGGCCGCTTATGTTAATCTGATTTTTATTTCTAGCCTTGCACAGTGACATGGGAGGATCAGCGCAGACCAAACGACCCCCCCCCCCCACACACACACACACACACACACACCCAACCGGCCTCGAAATATCAGAGGGTTCTTCTGTTGCACCGCCCAGCTGCTGCGGGTTCCCGATCTGCCTCTGGGTGATCGCGAGCTCGGGTGCGACTACAATACAGAGGACGGGCATTGTGCTCGGCCATCTGGAGAGCTTTTCCGCCGGAGCGGGTGGCCCCTCGGTCTGTATGCGTTCTGAAATGAAGGGCAATGCCATGAATGACCCCACGGGGAGGCAACCACTCAAATAACTGTTATTTGCATATGGGAGCAATAAAGTGTCAGACAGAGGTTCCTGCCTAACAGGCCGGCTCAGTTCTCATCTCGTGACGGCTAACGGGCAAGCCGGGGATGGCGTGGGGGGTTTCTTACTCGGCGAGGGAATTAATTATTGAGTGGTGGCCGGGTCAGAGCTTCATAGTGGCCCGGGGCGGTCGATGGGGCAGAAACGGACGAGGCAGGACGAGTCTCCTGGAGTGGGCGAGGAAGTCGTCCCGGTGTTTAAACAGGGTGACGTTTACACAAAGGACAAAAACAAAGGACGGCTGCTGATGGAAAGGGGGTGGAAGGGAAGGGAAAAGGAGGGAGGAGGAGGAGGAGGAGGAGGCGAAGGCGAAACGGGGCCGGGGAAGATCAGCTAGGCATTATCTCACAGGAAGGGAGGATTCGCGAACCCCCTAGAAAAAAAATTCGGTTTCTATATCGTCTAATAAGCTTTTGGTTCGGCGTGCCGGTGTGTTTTCGTATCGGGCGTTCTTTCGCCGAAGGAGCTGAAGGAAAACCTGTGCGTGTTTTCTTGAGTAAGCGAGGTATCTGCCACACGCCTGTTAAAGCGATCTTAGCCGACTATCTCTACCCCCTCCCTCCCCCATGGATTCTCTTCTAGAGGAAAGCTGACACCATCAGAACGGAGACAAAGCCGGGCGGGCGGGCGTACTGCTGCTGCCAGAACGCAACCACCGAAGCCTGACGGAACAAGTCTGCTGAAGGAAGCAGTAAAATACCAAAACAGAGGCGTCTTTTTAAGCTCGCTCGACTCCTCCGTCTTCAGCGGAACTCTGGTACAAGTAAAGTTACCGTACAAAGTTTGGTCACAGCTTTTTAATCCATTTCGTTCCTTAATTAAATTCCTTTTTTACATTGTTCAGGCCTCCAGGCCATGTAAGAGCTTATCCGATCAAGAAAGAAAGTAACGGCGGTCTGGAGGTCCTTAACTCTATACAAAGAAATTCGACTTGACCTCCGACCTCTACAATCTCCTGCACTAAACTCAGTCGAGCTCATTCGGGAGCGCAGAGTGAAAGCAAAGCAGTTAACAAGTGCTCAGCACCAGACGAGGTTCAGTATGGTCATGAATTATGAGCGACTTCTACTCACCCGGTGGTTTGCACATCCGGACCTGACTCTGGCACTGCACCAGTGGGTGGAGGGGCGCCTGGCTGGGAGTGGGCAGAGAGGTAGCTTTGGTCGAGAGGCCGCCGAGGGCGGCGGCGGCGACCGGAGGCGAGGGTGGGGGAGAGGGCGTAGGGGACGTGCCGCTGCCGCACTGCGTCTGGTAGCGGAGTTGCGTGAGGGAGGCGGGCATGCCCTGGTAGTGGCGCGTGGCGCTCAGAAGGTCGTTCAGGATCTGCAGGATGGTGCTGATGTCGCGTCTCGGCCGGCCGCTACTGTCCTGGCAGTTCGGATGCAAAGTGCCTGCGGGTTAAAAAGAACACGTTAGGAGGTCGCGGTTACGCATTCGGAACCGTCGTGCCAGATGCCGTTCCTGACAACACTCTTATTTATCTGGGCTTGGGACAGACACTGCAATAGATTCTCCCCATTGCAACATGAGTAAAATATCAAACCCGGTTGTTTGTTTGCTTTTATATCATCTATATATAAAGGGCGTGCATGTATATTTATACATAAGTGTGTGTGTGTGTGTGTGTGTGTGCGCGTGTATACATGCATGTGTATTCTTGTACCTTCGACGACCTGCCAGGCCGTCATTGTCAAATTATTTGTCTGGTAAAATTAAATGCTAAATAAAACAAAACCAATCACAGATTATCTCTAATAATATTTAAAACGATCAATTCGGTCAAGATTGGACGTTACATTGATTTGCCGGTACCTGAAAAAGTTCCGGAGAAGACTCCTGGGGCGTGGTTGACGAAGCTTTCGATGATAGCACCTGGTTTGCGTGAGCGTGAGGGAGTGGTGCAGTTGCTTCCCGTCTTGGTGGTGCAGTTCACCTGTAAATCACAGGGGGAGTGATTACAAACGATTGCATTCTCCAATACAATGTTTACTTTGTTATACAGTTCGTGCTTTACCTCAGGACAGGGGCCCGGAGGGACGTTGGCGGGGTTGTGGGGGTCTGGCTGCGGTTGCTGGGAGCGGAAGAGGCCGTCCGGGAGTGGCGAGGTCCGGGGCGGGGTAGTACTGCAGTGTCTCGAGGCCGAAGCGGAGTACACAGGGGGTACGGACTGTCTGGTAGGGGACGGCGGGAAGGCTGCGGGGCTGCTGACGGGACTGGGCTGAAGGGACGTGTGTGAATGGTGCGGGTGTGTGTGCGGGTGCTGGTGGGCGCTGTGAGAGACGCGGTTCTGAAAGCCGGCGCTCGGCGACGGGCCGGCGGAGTGTCCGGGCGCGCCGTCCGAGCCGCTGCGCGAGACGAGGTGCCGATGCTGCGACGGCTGGCTGCCCGAATGCTGCGCTGCCAGTTGGAGCTGGACGAACATCATGTGATCACCCACGCGCAGAGCCAGGGTCAGA
Source organism: Ammoglanis amapaensis (assembly GCA_028566735.1). Classification (NCBI taxonomy): domain Eukaryota; kingdom Metazoa; phylum Chordata; class Actinopteri; order Siluriformes; family Trichomycteridae; genus Ammoglanis; species Ammoglanis amapaensis. The sequence continues at coordinate 5,699 of JAOUQU010312387.1, forward strand.
GGAGAGCGGCCAGACAGGAAATCGCTGACCTGCGAACAGGAAGAGAAGGGGGAGGGATTAAAAAATGTCTAAGCAATTCTAGCACGTTGTATTTTTGGTGACACGTGGTTATTAATAAATTATTAAACGTCCCTCAGTACACAAGTTACGATCAAACACCTTCATAAACGATTCTGTATCTCCAGATCACATCTCGTGCATGTTTTTGGACTGTTTGAGGAGGAAACCCCAAGAATGATCAGATACTTCAAACATAACCCAGAACCAGCTCCACCTTTTGGGACCGAACCCAAAGACCTTCTTGTTGCGAGTTACCCATGAAACCTACACGAAACCTTCGTCCCACCCTCTCCATGACGGAATTAAACCATTCAGGACATCTACAAAAGCACCGAGCGCTGCCTGCCCTCGGGTCGAAATAACCCTCCACCGAAACAGGATGCAGAACCACAATAACCGATTGTTTAGGGCTCGGGCTGACACGGAAGACCATTTTGGGAGTGCCCGGAAAGCTGAGCCAAGTGGAGCCTGGGGGCAAAGTCCCCTACAAATCAGGATGAGAAGTACAACAGACGTGTCTAGACTTGGCTCGGAATACCACAACAATTTCCTGCTCGTCGCATCTTGGCCCTCGTAGACTCGGACTCGTCTGTATCCGTGACTAGCTGAAGGTTGTCGATGTTTTATTGCGTCATACGTGTGAATATCTTTGCATTTTATTAGGTACTTATGGTAAGTCTTAAGACGGCATCTTGTGTAGACTGTTGGGTCTCGTCGGTTATTAAAGTAGCCCATTACCCAAGCTAGTCCTTGGTATCTAAGTTCATTATAGGTCTTGATGTCCATTGGTTGGATTTTGGTCCATTATGTTGGATGCTTGGTCTGATTAACAGTAAATGAGAATACCCATAACGGTAACCCGGGTAACACAGACTAAAATAAATAACCTTTTTTTGTCGTGACGGGCAGAAAGGCTTTGTGTAATGTGCTGGAGCGTGAGTAGAGAGAATCAAAATATCAAAAGCCACCATTACAACCACTACAAATGAAGAAACCGAATGTTTTTGGGTTGTGTGTGTATACAAACGATGATTCTGTTTACACGGAGAGCACGAGTTGAGCAGAGGAGCCACAAACTCGCCCAAACTTCACACAACTGACCCAACAGCCTCTGTAATTTTACAGCGTTGTCGTTCTGCCTGACCGATCTTCAACCCCCCCTTCGACTTCACAAGGGAATCTTCTCACAATCTAATCCTGCCTTGCCTTCTTTGTTGGGTTTTGTTGCTCCGTCCCCAATCAACCATCCAGCCGATCTTAACCGCGTCGGGCCAGCGACACGTTCGTCTCTTACGGGACGATTATTAAAATCTGACCAAACTTTCGGAAAGGGCTAATCAAAGCCAGACAGAAATATCTGTTGGGGGAAACTCCGCACAAAGGTCGCCCCCGTGAGTCACGAGAGGTGGTGGGTTGGGAGACCCGTGCACAGATTGACAGCTGTCAGACGAGCCGTAAATTCGATTTGCATCAACCTACACGGCTCGGGTCCTGTGATGACTCTACGAGTAGCATCATATGTGTCGACAGTATGGGGGCTGTAGTGTGAAACCCACAAGGAGCGCCGTGTTTTGGGTCGGCAAGTAGGCCCGACAGACCCCACATTAGCATCGCGGATCATACCCACTGAGCCAAAAAATGTCACTGACTCATTTGACGGGGCCCGAAGTCTTCCCACATAATGAGAGTGTGCCGTCTCAAGCGAAAGAAGCCCTCACAGATGGAAGAGACGTTCAGAGGGGCAGACAGCTCGTCAATACATCACCGACCGCTGGAAGCTCTTACATTAAAAGCAACAAATGCACCGGCCGGAGCGACGGCTTCTTTTCTGTCAAACTTTTGTCTTGTGTGATTTTAAAAACGGTCAAAAACGTAAAACCGCGGCCGCTTTTCTTCACACACCACAAGATTGAAAAGGGAACTAAAGCGTATTAGACGGCCATCACGGAGCACACGGCAGAGCTAAGTAAAAATAATAAGACAGCCAGTGGACCTCAAGCATTTATCCAATCAGCAAAGAGGGATCAACAAATCGGCGTGGTTCAAAAAAACTCATCAAAGCGTTAGTATCAAAGTTACTATTTAAAATCGGGTCCGTTTTAAAAAACGCTGACCCTAGCAAACATGGTCAGCAACAAATTGGCAAGTCTTTGAACCCTTCTGACCTTCAGCCGGAGTACAGTGTGTACTAAATCTCCATGTGCGGATCCGGCTTACGTCAGGCTTTAACGTCACGAGACTAGAGTTAGCATCTCGGCGGCTTTCATGGTTTGCCCGTTCTGTTCTGTTCCGCTGGCGTTTTGCCCCGCAGTCGGCTACCGTTGCTATGAAGTAAGGGTAAAGGGGAAGACAGGACTGGAGGGGAGTGGTGGGGGTGGGGGTGAGATACTTGGTTGATGGAGTGGGGTTGGTAGGTGTGTGTTGGGGGGGAGTAAAAGCTGTTCGGGACTGATGAAATATTCAGTGATATTCTGCCTCGGGCTCCTCGAGGGTTTTTCCCCTCCCCTCGATTTTAAATTATAGGTTCGTGGTTCTAGATCAGGGTACTTGAAGTCTTGCGTGTTACCAGATGCTAGAGCTGTCGATGGAACCGAAGCCATATTGACTAAAGCATTTATGATTAAACTGCATTTTTCACAGACGTGCTATTGAAGTCTGATCCAAGATCGTTTTTTTTCCCCAGAGGCATACGGAAGATTTGTGGTCCAACCGATTGATTCCAACGTGTAGCTATTGTGGAGCTTGGAGAAACCATCGTGTTTGCCACTGCGACTTCGATTAAATACTTCTAGAATTGACTGACGATGCGCCTTTAACGCTCGAAATTTGAGCCACTAACAAGTTGGTCGAAGAGTGTTCAAGTGCTCAAGTGTTCCAAACCGGTCGGTTCTGTGTACCGGATTTGTGATTGTGTTTATTGTAATGTGTGTAGCCGTTAAAATCAGAAGCTTCTTGCGATTGTGTACACGAGCTGAGCAGAGATTCGATGTTGGGAAAACAAAATGTACAGAAACGCTTAAAGACACGAGATACGAGATTTATATTTCATCAGGTACTGCGGTCAGATGCAGGAACTGGTTCCAGCTCTCACACCACACAGGCCGTGTGTACATCGGCGTTTTTAATCCCCCAACATTACCGGGCAGGTCCCGATTGCTGTTGATAGTCTTCCTGAACAGACCCCAGCAGGTCAAAATGCGATAACGCAGCCTTATAAATCAATCGATGCTGGCATCTCGAAAAGAAGACTATCTTCAAAGATGTGCTGGAGGTATCACTGCGAGGGAGATATGGCTGATGCAGGGGTGCCTCCTAACCCCCACCCCAGCCCTTCCACCACCTCCACCGACCGATGGTTGGAATTGATCAGCTGAATGATGATAAAATCCAGAATGACATACCTGATGTGCAGGCCGCTAAAGCTTCTGTCATCTTCTAACCTTTTTATATTTGATCTAATGGCAACAATCAAATCACTTTGAGCTTTTTCGAGGGCTACAAATAAGCAATCCACTTAGGCTTTGCTCTTGGCTCCTGCTGTGTCCTCTCTTTCTTCCCTCCCCTCCCCTGTGCTCTGCCTTCTGGATTAAAAAAAAGGCTAAACACCTTCTGAGTCAGACCCAATTTACTCAGCCGGCCGAACTTATTACAGAGATCCATTATAGTCGGGCACAGGTGGAGTTTATGGGATATATTTCCATTTAAATAATAAGAGGATAGAATAATATTTAACCATCTCTAAAATTATGCATCGCATGAATGATTGGAAGAAATTTCAGTACGACAGGGGCAGATTTTTCCTGGTATGTTTTGGTAAAGATCAGTTAATTAGGTTATAAAATATCGAAGCTGACGATGAATCTGTGGGTCAAAATCACCTAAAAGCACCATTAAAATCACCAGTTGTCTAATACATCAGTAGCTTTAACCTGTTCTTGTTAAGAACAAGTCCTGTTGCAGAACAGGAAGGGCATTGATAAACCATCCGTAACCTAAACCAGGAAATGGCAGAACAGACCCCCCCTGCTTATCCTTTTTCAAGATAATCCAACGTGTCACAATTACTTTGCTTTGTAAAGTTATTATAAATCACTACAGCGAGCAGATCAAGATTTATTTTTATCTCTTCCTAACAGTCATCGCAGTCCCTCTGAACCAAAGAGGATGCAACAAAAAAACAGTCCCATCTAAAAACGAAGGCCCGTCCTGCTTTTCTGACCCTTCCCCCGCTCTGCTGGCCCGGGGGCAAAGTGGTGTGGGTGGGAATGATGAAAAAGGGCAGAGGAGAGGGCGACTCGCCCTGTATTGTTAGACCTCGCTATTTGCATCTGTCCATTTTCAGACACAATGGCGAGCGCTTTGGATTATTGTGAAGGGTCAGTGGGTGTTACCGGCACAGGTTGGAGTGGGGGGGGGGCACTATTATTCACCCCAGTCAATTCGTTTCTGGATCTTTCGGACCACAATATTTTTACAGTCATGTACCGAGAGACTAAGACAAAGGGATGTAAAAATACACCAAATATCGAAGCGCTCAAGGGGTTCGGATATGAGATGAGCGTCGAGCTTGCTCCAAATTTCTTTTCCTTCTGTTTAACAACAGAGAGGAAACTGAGGAGGTCAATAAGACATAAAAAAGCAACACAGCCTTAAATTTCAAAGCACTTGGAATAAAGGAAAAACGTAATTCCATTACCGTAGTTCCACTTTTCCATAAAGCTAACGATCTCCGAGTGACTAAACACTTTGCAATCCTGGCGAGAGTAAAAAGAACTAATCGAGTAAGCACATAATTTCTTAAACTAGATTTATGTTCCATAAACGTGTCCCAAAAAGCATGTTTGGACCATAAAAATGACGCTCAGCATCAGTAGGATTTTCTGACCAGGCCGTATACTTATCCCTTAACAATTTGGCAGCCACTTGAACTAAAATAGCTGCTTCCTCGTTTCCGTTCTTAAGCATTATGACACACGAGGACATTTACAGTCCAGGCTATTAGCTTATATAACGAGTTTGCCTCAGTATTTCCCTGGCACATTGTCTAGATGAGCTCTGTGGGCATGGTTACCACTCCATTTATAAGTGGCGACTAGTTTACGCCTTGATCGTGTGCCCCTATAGCTCCAGCTTGGATGGATGGATGGATGGATGGATGGAACGGTTCTAACTCTGACTGGAACCTTCATGGTAACACGCAGCGCACGTTCAGGCATTCGCCCCGACACCATCTTTATTACTGACAAATAAAAGTAAAGAAGAGCCCCTCAATAAAGGGCTTATTATATAATACTGCAGCGCCAGCGTTCATTTACATACCAATGACGAATCACCTGAATAGCTTTAATCTGGACGCTAAGCAGTCGTGCGTAAACGAATGAAAAAAAAACAAACAGAGGATGTGGAGTAAATAAACAACCTTGTGTACAAGGAACAAGATCGAACACTAACCGATCCTTCCAGTTTTGTAAGAACCATATGATTTAATCCAGCTGCTTGTAGACGCAAAACCCACACGACGAACAAAGGTTCGATTTTACAGCAAGGCATCACACAGTGACGAACCGAATGAAAGGATAAACCACAAATATGAGCGTGCTGGTTGCTCAGTGACTCTTTGTGGAAGAAGGCAAGAGCTGAATAAAAAGCTTTTCTTTAGGAACCAGGCGAGAGCGCAGCTGCCGTAGGAAGGCGTGCAGCACCAGAAGAATGGTTCACTTCCCTGCCAACCCCCCCCCCCCCCCCAACACAAACACAACACCTCACTCCTCCTTTCACACACAAACTTCTTCCTTCAGCCTCACCCCACTTCGCAGTAGAGACGAGAGCTGAAACGAAACGCTCAGCTACGATTACCGTCGACGACTGAACTTTCGTCAGCGTGCGTGCACGTGCGTACGTACGCATAGAACCGTCACCAGAATAATCTTGCCTGGAGAAAGACGAGAGAGTTTCTTTGACTCGAGAAGGAGCATGTGGTGGTTAAAGAGGACCAAGTTCTTCTGAAGTGGGTGCTATAGAAAGCCTGTCTAGGCTTGTCTCAGCTCCGCCAAGTTGCCAGGAAACTGAAGGGTGTTTCTTAAAATATGCATACTAAGCATGTGGAGGTCGCCGAGTTAAAAGTGTACAATAACATCCTGTTCCCCCTCGAGTGGATCTTTAAAACAAACCAAGTTCAGAGGAACAAAAGATGATTTATTTGATCGTGACTGTTTATGGAAGCAGAAGTGACCCACATCTTTTACTTTGGACATTTGGATTTTAAAAGAGTACCAAATATTAGAGAAACAATAACGTCGGTGGCAAAGGTGTTTCCTCAACCAAGTTGATTCAGATCGGAGACCGGAAGATTTATTGTTAGAACATGAGCGTTCCCTTGCTGTAGTCCACAAAGAAAATAGTAAAAAGAAAAAGAAAGACTTATATTTTATGTTCAGTTGGGTTAAAATGGATAGTTCTCCCCAGACACATTACACTAGCATTTATTATGCTTAACAGGACCGGACGGCACGATGGCTTAAGCGGTAACAGCAAGAAGTCCCAGGTTCGATTCCTAAGTAGACTCCGGCCTTTCTGTACAATGAGTTCTCAGTGTCCCAGTGTCAGTGCTCCGACTTCCTCACACAGTCCAAAAACAAGGACGTAAGGCGAATTAAAGATTCAAAATCAAAATCAAAAAGTCTGTTTGCTTTGACTTGTTTGTTGATGGTTTAGCCGTTAGGGCACCGTGTTGGGGGCCCCTAAACAAGGCCCTTAAGCCCTCTGATCACTGAAAATGATGTAAATAGATAAACACTTAACATCTAGAAACCAGAAACTGACAAGTTGATTGTACAATGTCAAAATGACATGACGAACTGGTCTACAATGTCAGGAAGGGAATTCACGAACGGTCATCAATTTTCCAGACATGTTTATTTAGACCAGGTTCGAGTGACTAAGCCAGATTCACATATTAGTCACAATATATTCACTATATATATATAATAGAAATTCTTAGGTGGCACGGTGGTTGAGTGGTTATAACACTGTCGCCTCACAGCAAGAAGTCCCGGGTTCGATCCCCCCGGGTCGAGCTGGGGACTTTCTGTGCGGAGTTTGCATGTTCTCCCCGTGTCAGCGTGGGTTTCCTCCGGGTACT
>JAOUQU010312495.1:0-12898 GCA_028566735.1 Ammoglanis amapaensis
TGGGATTGTCGCCATCTTGTGTTCAATTAATTGCATGTTATGTTGTCATATGACCACTAGGTGGTACGGGCAGTGTGCCCATATGAGGTCAAAAAAAATTAGGTAGAATGGTGCAGAGAACCAGAAATGAAATGGGTCTCTAGAGGTTAAGGATAATATCTATAGAGACAAAAAGGAAAGGGTTGTGTTATTACTTCCAAAAACAACAACTTACATTTCTACCTGCAACAGGGAACGAAACTGAATGAACAGTATTGAGAACCTAGGACATAAACAGCAGAATAATACTGATGGGATCTGTACCTAGTGTCAGCAAATCCACACTCAAACAGATCTGCCTCCGGTCACGCCCCCTCTGGTCGTTAAGCCCTGACGAGTCGCACCTGAGGGCAATTGTCGAGGACTACTCCGTGGGGTGTATAAGTCCCCTACTCCGTTGTGGTCCCTCAAGGTCACACAGACTTGTTTCAGTGTTTCTGTGCTTTTAGTTTGTGTTCTGTTCTAGGCTTCTGTTTCTGTTATTAAAACTTTTAATTTGTAAAGGCAATCCTCTGTGTCCATCTCCTGGTGTGTGTAGCATTTAAAGTGTCTTTGCGATACTGTCCAACAATTTCCTAAAAATGAGAGTTTTGTGTTTCACTCCCAACAACTCTCTCGCTCCCTAACACACCTGCACTAGGCTCCTCCCTCCCCTCTTAGCACCCACACACACAAAGCATAAATAACTACAACATGTGAACAGAGCGCCTCACAACATTAAACAAACACATAACCCATAACATTACACAATCGCTACAATATATTACATAGATTGTCATTTTCTAATTTACACCAATGCAAGTGTGATTTAAAAAAGAATAGCGACAAATAAATTAATGCAGCTAACTTAGTGTCACTATAATGAGCTGCTTTTAGAACAGGCCCGCGGGCGACTCATGAGGTCCTTGCGGGCGACCTGGTGCCCGCTTGCACCAAGTTGGTGACCCCTGCCAAGTTTCTCTTACCCAGGCTTATCATAAAATGTACTCATTATGTTTTAATATAAGCAATAAAATTCACACTAATCACTACGTTTTCTTTTTGAATCCAGAATTTATTTAATGTATTATTTTAAGCAAGCATACAACCAAGTATCTACATCATCAGCATAATGCAGGAATCATGTAATTTTTAACATTTACCTACTAAAAACCAAAGCTTCACATTTTGTGTCATTAAAACAGATTCCATTGCTTTTATAGTTTTTTTTATCACACATTACACTGTTCTGCAATGTACTTGACATTTATAACACTTGCAAAGATGCCCTGATGAATGTAAACATTCATTATATATAATTTTTTACGAGCTCTTAATTTTATTTACTTTCTTAAATCAAATTTGTCAATAATCCAGAATCTTTTGAAAAATGATATTATGCATTTTTAAGAAGTATAATTTGGCTTTGTAAGTAACCTTGTAGGTTTGATATATGGTTGGAAATTACTCACAACCTAAGATCTCATGGTTGCTAATAAGCCTTTAAAAGGAAAAACTTTAGCAGCAGAAAAATTACATTAAAAAGGGTAAACACTGAGATTCAGCAACTGCAGGAATTGATTGTTATAAACTCATGCCAACACGTTCAAGGCATCTGTGAGAAGTTTAAGTTCATCTCTCACTGACTCCAGTCTTCCTTTTATCTTCACTGGGTTGTCTAGAACTTCTATGCTGTTTGTGTATGGATCAAACCGAACAGAAAAGGGCCTCTTGATGCCCATAGAAAATGTCCTATAATACAAAGGGACATACAAAAAACAGAACCCATTATGTTTTGTTGTTGGAGCAAACATATATGTAGTACAATAAGACCGTATAAAAACATGTGGTTTTATTATCATGATTGCAAGTGCATGTACACTGTGTAAAAGAATCGTACACATATTTTATATTATTGTCAATTCAACCCAGGACTTTTACTGTAAGGCGATGGTGCTAACCACTAAGTCTCTGAAATGACTATTATTGCTAACATTTTAGAACTATTATTATATGGGTTTAGTGTTTTGTATCAAAAAATTAGAATTTTTAGTTGTTGTTGGCATTATTTTATGTTGTTTGGACTATTTGTTGGAACCATGTAGCTATTGAAGCAGTAGCAAGTAAATTGTTATGGAACCTCATGGTGTTCCTTTATCGAGTATAAATTCTCTGTGAAGTATGAACAAAACATTAAAAAAAATCATAGTAATCATATAATGTGTGAACCTGTGTGTTCAGTTTAGAAAAAAAAGCAAAAAAAAAACAAAAGCAGAAAAACAAAAGTGAATTTCCTTATTTACCTGAGTTTCTCTTTAGCATCAGAGAAACTCTCTGATACAAAATAGACAGACTGATAATTCTGATCTTGGTATGGTTGCACAGCTGCTACCTCTGGGTCAAACTCTCGCCTCTCTGTGTCCTCAGAAAGAGCATGCTAATGCAAAAAAAACATGTTCATCAAATAGAACCTACAATAACACGTTAGAAATCTCACATAGAAAACTGACCAGTAGCTCTCCATATGAAGAAAGGAGCCCTGCTCCATACACCTTTACTGTGTCACCCTGCTTACAGAGTCCAAACTCCACTGTGAACCAGTAAAGCTAAATCATATGCATATGTACATAAACATTCATTAACAAATATGTTAATCACATTGTGGTAACTATAGATCAGTAATAATATCACTACATTAATAATCTAAGAAATTAATTAATTTGTTGATGAAGGCAATAATTGTTGTGAGAAATAAGTTACTTACAGTTGACAGTTTCTCAATGTCTTCGTCTGAGGCTCCCAGTGAGGCAAGACCAATATTCTGCCATGAAAAATATATAAGTGAAAAAGTGGACTATGTAAACACATTCAAAATTAATTAATTCTTGCATACCTGGGAAAATTGAGCAAATGTCTTATCAGCCAGCATAGGGACGTGACCTAGTAGTTCATGTACACAGTCCCTAAAAAGAAAGTGTTATTTGTTTTAAGGTTCTGACAAGAGTATTATTTTTAGGTACAGTAAATTAACTTTTTATTTATATGTACATAAAAAATTATGGCAAGGGATCTCTAGTGGACAGCTACACCAGTTGAATAAAACTGTAAAATAATAAGAATAAATATTATTATCCATCCATCTTGTCTAAACCGGAATAGGTCGCCAGTCTATTCAAGAGAATAAAGACAACACACACACACACACACACACACACACACACACACACACACACACACACACACACACACACACAGCTCCGCATTGCCTTACCCAGGAATCCAACCAGGACATCTTGCTGTAAGGCAACAGTGATAACCTCTAAGCCAGCATTTTTTTAATATTATTATGGTTGTTGTTATTATCATTACTATTATTATATAGCATCTAAAGGCATACATTAGAGATCCCACTCTGAGAATCAATTATTACAAGGTGTTCCTTTTAAAAATGAATGATGGCTGATCAATTGTAAAAATATATATAAAGTACATCTATTTTGCATTAGTAGTTGTATCACAGTAGTATCAAGTACAAACAGTCATGAACAATCCAATTCTATTGAATGGCAAAGTGTGTTCAATTTAAAATGGTCTCCAAGCCGAAACTTACGGTTCTGGGGAGTGCATTGGTGCAGAAGCATGGCGAATGTACTGTGTACACTGGAACACACGAAATGCCAGACTGGCCAAAAAGTCTCTCGCTGACAGTAAACCTGCCACTGGCCTTAGCTGGAAGCCTGTACGCTCTAAGGAGGAGAGTAAAAGCAGTTACTGGATAAATGTGTTCAGAGTTCACATTCTCTAATACACAGCTGATTTACAACCATATTCTATTCTCACAATAATAAAAACAACTGTGCAGTTTATTATTTGCTGTTTAATCCAACTGGGTAATTAAAATTGTCTGTAAATCTAAAAAAATCTATTCAAAAAATACATGAAATATATGGTAAATTCAACATGAATGTGAACTAAATTACAATATTTGATTCAGATAGGGTATTTAGAGTTGTGTAGAACTGTTGCCTTACAACAAGAATGTCTTGGGTTCAATTCCCAGATGGGGTGGTCTGGGTCTTTTCTGTTTAAAAAAGTTCTCCCCATATTTGTTTATTTCCTTCAGGCACTTTGGTTTTCTCTTACAGTCCAAAAACATGCCACCAAGTTAAATAGAGTACCTAGCCACTAGGATGCACAATCAAGTGCATTACAGGGCTGGTCCCAAGCCTGAATAAATATAGAGGGCTAAAAAAGGAAGGGCATCTGGCTTAAAAACTATGACAAGTCTGTGATGCGTACCATGATCCACTGTGGCGGCCCCTAACACCAGTCTATATAGAATTTTCATTCCATATGGTCCGCACTGTTGTTTCACAGCAAGTAATCCCAGGTTTGATTCTTGGGTGTCTGCGTGGGTTGCCTCCGGGTATCCACAGTCCAAAGACATGCAGTCAGGTTAATTGAAGATGTGTGTGTGCGTGTGTGTGTGTTCATGTTTAGTTTTTTTAAATAGGTTGCAACCATCAAAATAGCTGTATACATTTAATAATCAAATTTGAAGTTTTATGTTCATGATCAGCACATGAAATGTTCATTTATGTGATGCTAAATTAACAGACTAAATTGGAAGTAAAGTTGAATGGAAAATGAAGAAGTGTTATTATATGGTAGCAAGAAGAGGAAGTTAAAAAATTAATGGTGGTTAGTGGAGCAGATATTCATAGAGGAAATGTCTGGTTTTAGATATATAATGCAAATCTTTATCTTTGTACTTGATCTGGGTTCTGTATTTCACATTTGGTTAAGTAATAAAATATAATCTTAACCTCAATTTTAATACACTTATTAGTCAGTGTAGTAAATGATAATATATTTACATATTTCAGAGTATCATGATTGTGGGCTGTCGACGGTTAAGAATATCTGTCTATTTACTCAGGGGGACAAACCAATGGACAGTTCATTGTTGGAATTGTGATCATTTAAATAGTAGTTCTTTTTTATTGTGAACTGACACAACACTGTTTTCTGTGTATATCTGCCGTGTGGACATGGGTGTTTGTTGAAGTTTATTTAGATATTTAGAGTGGTTTGGTTGGAAAAACAGCGTTTAAGTGTTATGATTGCTATGTCAGCAATCAAACAATTAAAGCTGTGCCCAAGGAGATTTTTAATATAAAGTTTATATTGGATTTTTAAAGCTACAGTATTTGTTTTTATATAAAATATAATATAAAAAGGGCTGATTATAACACAAGCCTTATAATATGGATTATTAACAATGCAACAACTTTATTTACATACTATTTATATACCTACATTTTCATACTTATCTTTTTCACATACTAGTGTCAGAGTATTCATAATATATGAACTATAAGGTAATAAACACTGGTCAGAAGGACCTCGTGGAATTTTTGGCTTAGGGCTTCAACACATTAGAGAATCGACACTGTTTATGACTAGATAGTGAACACTACATTAGCATAGCTGTGTTAAGTACCTTTCAAAAATGAAGAGATGTCCTCTAGTTGTGGGATACTGTTAGGGCTGTAACCACACTGTTTTTCCAACAGTTTAAACGCCTCCAAATACTCATTACATGCATGAGTGGTGTACAGATCACTAAGTGTAATGTACACCTCCTTCCTGTCAACACACACACACACACACACACACACACACACACACACACACACACACACACACAAACATTAAGATAACCTTTATCTACCTACTACATTTATATTTACAGCAGCCTTCCTCCAAAGCAATTTACTGTACTGTAGGATACTGTAATTAATTCTCAGAGGAACTTAGTTAATGGCTTAAAAACCCATAACTGAACAGTGGCAGCGGTAGGGCTTAAACCAGTGACCAGACCAGAAACTTTTGATTACTAGTCCATTTTTTAACCAGCAGGCCCAACAGTCAACGGTCATAACACAAACCTTTCCTGATCTTTAATCCTTGTACAAATTCTCAGTGTTGTGTTTCAAAGAATATGAAATGTCAGAATTATACGACAGGTGATTATATTTCATATTCTGCATTCTTTAATCACATTTCCAATAGCTCATATATGTTGTTGCCTATATACTGTTAACTTGAGTTAAAAGTCTTTCACAATAAAGTGCTGACTTTTAAGTAAGGTTTGAGCCAGCTTCCTTACTCACAGCTTTGTGATGTTCGCCTCCTCCATTACTGTCATTTAGTTGTAGATAATCTGTTTTGCCATTTTGTCTTTTTTAAATAACCCACTGCCACTGGTTGTCTAAATAAGCATTACATATATGATTGAAAATATTTTCTGTAACAACTTAATGAAGTTCATTTTAAAAAGTACAAATAATGCATGTTCCAATTGTTTTTAAGATATGGTAAATGTTTGGAAATTTCCAAAAAGAGTTATTAAGGTCAAGAATTCAATTTCAATGTCTTACATTTCTTTCTCCCCGTGAAGTCAGGCTTTGAAGGTAAGCCAGAGGTACGTATCCAACAAATCATTTGATATCAATTAGTCCTCTGAAGGTATTGTTTTCATTTTCACCAAGATAAAAAAAGGCATAGTCGCCTATAAGTATGCAAACCAATGATTCATTGGGGTTTAGATATGGATAATGTTTTATAATGATTGTTATAATAAAAGTCAACTATTTGAATGTAAACATATAATTTAAAGAGATGTATGCATATATATCTATATCTAATATATCTCAATTAAATTAAAATTTACTGAGAAAATGAAAATATTGTTTATCGTATTCAACCTGTAACGTGTAGCAGAGCCTGGACTTGAACCCCCAGCCTTTGGGTTCACAGCACAAAGCTCTACCCACTAGGCAAGGCTATGCTATGCTAATTAAGCATAAGTACTACTAAGTAACATAATTAAGCATAAGTACTAACATTATAACAGTAAAATAATAATAGTAGTAAACGTATGAGTTTATTTGTTTTGCCACTACGTCACGTGCCATGTGACAGGTGTGAGCCAGGCCTTAATTCAATTTTTATATCAAATCACGCATTTGATAGCAAACACATCTATTATGAAGCTCAGTCTTGCTATTTGAGCTGGTTTATAAAATGTAAACCAATTCCCTTCAAGTTGGGCAGCTTGTTGTGACAGTGATTGAGTTATCACAGAATGTTCCCATGTAGGAAAGGCTAAATGTCAGGTCACATTAGATCAATTTACGTATACACAGATATATACTTAAAGATCCAGAGCTATACAAACAATACATACCAAGTTTCAATTTCTTCTTGCATGTACTCCACTCTCGGAATTGGTTCCCCACTAAAAGGAATATATATATCTATTTACAAAACGTTTGTATTATAAAAATATGTCTACCGTGTGACTATGACTTACTGCTTGTGCTTGAAAGCAATATCACCAATTTGCTTTCGTCTTTTTCTGTACTCGGGGTCGGTGAATCCCTAAAAGAAAAATGGATTCGATCTCTTTTTTTATGTTATGTAATAGTTCATTGACATGATAAAATAAAAAATACTCACTGGGTGATCCTGATCCAAATCTGGATCAAATTTGGTCACAAGATGGTGACACCTATCAAGCTCTGTGATTTTCTTTGGGAACCAGTGAACTGCAGGAAATGAAATTACAGGTAAAACACAAATTATAATAAAGCAAAACATTTGTTCACAGGGTTTACAACAAATCCTATTATAACATAAAGTCAGACAGAACTTACATTTCACTTCTTTAGTGCTTCTTACATCATCTGCAATTCTCTTCAATGAACTAACAAGGGTATTTACATCTGACAGATGAACTTCACATCTTACAAAATATTCCAAATCATCCAAGCCATCTTTAGGTTTCCGACTTAGTCTGGTTTCAAGATGGTGCAGTTTGGCTTCAAATGTCTGTAAATATTATAAAAAGAAGCTTGGGCGAACATGCTAAACTCCTGAACAGGCCACCAAATGTTTGAGGTATGTTGATTTTTGGCAAAACAGACATTCAAATGATTTGTTTCGTATCTTGACATGTCTCTTACCTCAAAGACTTTGAGAGTGCGAGACAATGCAGGAGTTTTCGATGCTCTGAGGGTGAAGAAGAGATTCAGCAGAGCTTTACCATTATCCTCTTCAAATACAATGTGTTCATGAGCCTCCACTGCTCCTGCTGCTGCTTCTGCTGCTTCACGTTCCTTCCGAGCATCTTCGATCAGAGATTGTCTTCTGCCCACAAACCGTACAGACTACAAACAGACAAGAATACTGTGAGATACTGAAAATAATGTACACACTATGCACTTTACAATGCCAAACCAATAGCCTTAGTGCTCTCTGGATAACACTTTTATTTTTATCAAATAATTTTTTTCAAGACCTTAATTTGCAATATTACATGGTTCAGTTAAGCATGTTGCAACGTGTTATACCATTTAATGCACCCATGCATGTAAAAACTAATAAAATGGATACCGAAGACACAAGTTGTGGTTTTGGAAAGTGGGAATAAGTAGCCTACCAAGACGAAGCTATACAGGATAGTGACAAATAAGATTATTCCATACATAATGCACCAGTGGGAGTCTTCTGCAGTTTGGTTATGGTGGTAAATTACAATACACGTAAGCTAAATAAACGGCTAACATATGGCATATGTATTTGCGCCAGTGTATCCAAGTGGTGCAAAACTTAGTAAATTCCTGAACAGGTACAGCAACTACGTAAAGAAAGTAGATCAATTACCGTGTATTTACAAAGTAATAGTTTTACCAACCTGTATTAATGTAGTTTACTTTACGTACATGCGTTTAATATATAGGTTACAAAGAATTTGTCCCATTCTTTTTTTTTATTACTTAAATCATTTAAAATTGATCTCCAATCCTGTCTGGTCATAAGACCATCCACGTAAACAAGCCTACTAAATATGCAAATAAACAAGCGTAGTAAAATAAAACTAATGCATCACTTGTTATCTTTTGCGCAAAGATTGGATGCCACGCGTGCGCACACAGATTCCGGGTCGTCTGCGGAGTCTGTAAATACCGTTCAGGTTCTACTAATGTGGTTAACAATATTACTTAAATTCTAACACATAATAAAATAATATCTGCAATGTTTAAAAGCCATGATTGTAATGTTTCGTAAAGCAACAGGATGTGTGCTCACCGTGATGGAGTCGGAGCGCTCCAGTTCGGACCCAGTTCTCCTCATGCTCTTGGTGGAAGAAGTGGAACTGCTTGAGTTAGGCATTATTTAATTCTTATTTTCTTCTAGATCAAAAGTTCAGAGCCCAGCTGACCGTCCTGGTTCCAGCTCTCCGTTGAAGTCTTGTTCTACCTCTGGTCGGCTGTAAATCCCTTATTTATACTGGCTATTAGTCTTCTCTTTACTGACGTCAAAGCCCAAGCTTCTCATTTTCATCCCTCAAATACTTTATAGCCTCGCACACCCCTGCTCTTGTTTATTCTAATCCCATTAAACGCCACATCTAGTCCCATTTTCCATTTACTGATGAATAACAAAAGTGACCAAATTGTCAAATGATCTGGATATGATGTTTTTTAATCGTAGTTTTAAGTTTATTTGTAAATTTAAATAAATTTCTTTCATTATTGTTTCACATATGGAGCTGGTGCATTAGTTATCGTGTTAGATAAGTCTGCATGTGTGTCCATTATTTTTAATTCGTGTGTCCAAAATTTTAAATAATTAATTTTAAATATTAATTATTCATGTAAAATCCTGCATTAAAAATATCTTTTTTATGGGTAGGTCACCTGTTCTTGGTGATTTTTGCCATGTGTTTGGACCCAGTGTTTCGACACAGAACTCTGATCTGGATAAGATGGATTTTGGATAACAAAAAGATAACCAATGAAACAGTTGTAAATGTAATTAGTATTTCTATTATAAACAATAATATTCTCTATTTCCAGACAGTTATAAGTGTAAAGGATCTACAAAATGCATCACGTTCTATTATCACTTCAGTACCCTTAGCAAGCCTGGCAAATTTGATTGTGATTAAAGCATTGTAAGGTCCAGGTAAAGCTTTACTTTTAGCTAGGGTAAGGATAATAGAATTAAAACCATGATGTATGCAGCCCAAAGGCAACGGTTAACCACTTTTCAGCCTCATTTGCTGTTGTAGCTTTAGAATTGTTGCTTGGTTGTGCAGGGTGATCATGCCTTCAGGGTGTGCAGTGAAAATGCTAAAGAGCATCACCAGGGCTTAGAAAAGGGCTTCCTTTAGCCTTTCCTGAAAGAGACATTGAAATAGAATATATCAAACAACAACAACAACAACATCTGACATTAAATTATCAAAAAACAGTCATAGCAAATCAGTCAGTACGAAAAATAGTAAATATAAAAATATACAAAACATTACAAATACAAAAAGTAAGTAATCATTCATACATAATCCAAAAGAAACAAAAATGCATATAACATTATTTACAAATATTTGTAATTTTGTTTTTAGATTACACATGAGATGAAAATTATTGCACATTGAAAAACTTAAGCATTTATTTGTACCAACATGCACTGTATAATACATCTATCTACATGCATCTACACTACATCTACAGTGCATCAAATTATATCAGTCTAAAACATTTGCAAAGAATAACAAAAACGACTATCAGATCCAAAAGAAGAAAAGAATGTGGGTAATTTTTCTATGTTTTTGTTATTTTATTTGAAGGGGGCATGGAAGTCAAAATGGTTGTGAAGGATCCTTTTAATTGATTGTTACCTTTACCAGTTTAAAATATATTTGCTTTAAAAATGACAAAGAACATAATTGGAGCATTGATAAGTAAGTTCAAGACAGACAAGCCAAAATAAGTCTTGATGCTTATCTTCGAGTCCTGGGTTGAGGATCAAGTTGACCAAGAAAAAGGTCCATTTTTGGCTTTGTAGGCCAGCATCAGCATTTTAAACTGATTGTGTGCATTTAGTTCAGAAGCCAGTAAAAAGAATGCAGCAGTGGTGTGGTGTGGCCGTACATAGGATAGTAAAAACCAGGCACTTGACATTAAACCAGACATTTGAATGAGCTGAACTGGTTTAATGGTGGACAAATCATCACATGCAAATAAGGAGCTGCTGTACTCAATTTTAAAATTACAAGAGACTGGACATGAATCTGAGTAACTTTCATAGAGAGAAATAGTCGTATATTCCTGATGTTTTAGAGAAAGTATTAGCATGATTTTGTCATGTTAGTTACACTACAAGCTTCTTCTTTATATATGCTTGTCTTATTCATTTTTGTATAAATCCGTAAGTAGTTTATTTATTTAGTTTTTTTTAATAAGTCAAATTTTACCTGACAGAAAATCAAAACGTGCAAAAAATCACAGTGTAATCGATACACAGGTCATATTAAACTCACAAACAATTGTGTATCTTAAGTTTTCCTTACTTGAATGTTTTTGGATTGTGCAGTACCCAGAGTAAAGTCACGCTGACAGAGAGAGAACATGCAAACGCACACAAAGCCACAAATCTCAATGGGAATCGAATCTGGAACTTCTTTCTGTGAGGTGTCTGTGCTAACCAATAGGCCAACCTGTTACTTCTGTAATTTGTAAATGAGGTTAAACATTTTTTTTATTTAAATGTTTATTTGTTTTTACATATTAACAAAACGACTAATTTTAGCCTTAACCAATTTTCTCATAATGTTTTGAAATCAAAACTATTGAGCAAAGTTTGTATTATTGCGTCTTACTAGTATTGTTGTTGTTACTATATTTCTCTTAGTAATAAATTGTTGTATTTCTAAAGGGAAAGTGTACAAAAAGCTCTTGTTTATCATTCACAAACACATGGCATAACCACAATAGAATAAATGATTTTTGTTTTGGCAAATATAACATGCCAGACTTTTAGTAACTAACATAACACAGCAAATGCATTCCTCTACTATATGCCACTTTATTACTGTTTATTAATTGTTGATCTTTTTGAACTATCACACAGGAAACTTGGGATGTGCTTTATAATTATTACAATTATGTATTGATTCTCTGGAAGCGTCCTGTTCACATTAAGCTCTGACGCTTGTTTGCAGTGTGTAATTGTTGGATGTATAATTGCAGCGCACCCATAATGATTATTCCTTATTCTTCTCAATCCATGTGTTTCAATCCAGGGCTTTTCTTCTGATCAGTGGAATATAAGGAATATAAAAATCAATTCAATAAATAAATACAATTTCATATGTATGCATTCATATTATTGTGTATCATACCAATACATAGTGTTCTGTAATTTCACATGAATTTTATTGTTGAGTTTAGGGCGCATAAACTTAATCCGGTAGAAGATATTTGTGTGTTTTTAATACCAATAAATGGCTTTATCCATGGATGTCACACAGTCAAGAAACAGAGCCTTTGCAATCCTGTTCAAAAACCTCTTCAGATAAAAAGTCCACCAGCACTCCATGTGTTTGCAGTGTTCAAAACACATTTCAAATGTAAGCTTGAAATAAAAAGAAAGATGCGTTCGTGCTGGACCCTTGTTGCTGGTAAACCATATTGTGTTTTTATGTGCCCACATTTTCTCATCAGTCACAGGTCACATGAACTACAGCATGTTCGAAACTCTGTAAACAGCTATCTGGCTCTTATTTGCAATAGCTCAGGGCAACAAAGGCAGAGTGCTTAGTGTTTTTTTTATTTGATCAGGCTTCATAACCAATCCAGGCTACAATTCTGTGTTCCATGAAAAGAGGAGGGGTAGTTTTCTTAGATAATAGTTTAAAGACATTGTTCTGAGAGTGGCATAATAATAATTATGATTACTACTAATTCTACTAACAATAAAAATTATATTTTTTTATAGTAGTTATTCTATATATTGAATATTTTCTAGT
>JAOUQU010312603.1:0-12898 GCA_028566735.1 Ammoglanis amapaensis
ACACACACACACACACACACACACACACACACACACACACACACACACACACACACACACACACACACACTCACGTTGATGTGTTTTACTCGCTGTAGCTCCTCTGTGACCTTCCTGATCTCAGACTGATGTTGTTTCTCCAGCTTCATCAGTTGCTGCTGTAGTTTTTTGTTCTTCAGTCTCAGGAGCTTCATCTTGGTTTCTCCATCAGAGACCTGGTGCTCCATCGTGCCGAGGATCCTCACGGCGTGCGCTAGCCAACACACGGAACCAGAGGTTAACACACGGGCCAGACTCAGTGAGGTCATGTCTTTTATTATTTACATACAAGTAACATGATTTCAGCCGTGATGGGGACCATTCTCAACCTGGTAGAAGTACCACTTGGCAAGGCTGCCACTGTTGGCAAGGCCATTCACCATAAAGTGTGTGTGTGTGTGAGAGAGAGACAGAGAGAGAGAGACTCACTGAAAAGGTGCTTGGTGTTGTGATTCTTCTTTCCAGACCAGTACTCATCCACCAGACTGAGGAGCAGCTCCATCGGCCTGCTGTGCTCCTCCTAAACATGAGAACATCACTGCTAAACCATTTAGAAAACAGAACTGTGTGTGCACACACACACACACACACACACACACACACACACACACACACACGCACACACACACACACCTTACAGACTGCAGTATCTCGCTCAGTTACGTGTGAGCATCTCTCAGGGAGCTGAATCGTTCCACGTTGTGACTGAGGCGAGTTTCTTTCCTTCTCTGTGGGATTATTTAACCAACAGACTCGTTCTGGTTCTGGATCCCAACACACATTTCACGTCAACATTTAATATGTTTTATTTTTATTGAACACATTAAATGAACACATTCTACACAAACGAACACTATACGGTCAAAAGTAAAGAGAAATCACTTTATTTTACATTTAATCATTTGGAAGTCATGAGTATAAAGGATTGACCTCTGATCTGTGTGTTTTTGTAACCAGGATGTGGGGTGAAGTTCATCTCGGCTGCTGTTCGGCTCCGTTTTGGGTCCTCGATTGATCTCCCCGAAAGTGGTGCAGGTTCGGGCCTCGTTACACATGGATCAGTGAACGTCACCCTGAGGGGGTCAGCTGAGGGTGGGACAGGATTCTGGGACCCTGATCAATAAATCAGTACATAGTTCAAATCCACGAGCACACACACTGAACACAGACAGACAGACAGACAAACTGAAGGTCTACCTGGTCTGTCCCACTCGTCTCGAGTCAATGTGCTCCTGTCATCTTTGAATCGGTGATTTAGCACGTTCTCCTCGTTGCCCTCTCTGAGCGAGAGCTTGGACATCATCATCCGGTTCACAGAGGCGATCCTGGGGTCACTACTTCTGCAAAATATTACAAACAGGTTTTTAAACGGATGGAACGAGTCCATAACGAGCTGCTCCCTGATCCCAATCCTCCTATTTATCTGGGCCAGTGTGACTTCAAACGTGGGTCTGTCTGTCGAGGTCTGTGTGGCAAAACTGGGCCTATGAACAAGGAATGTTTAAATCGTTTTTCTCTGGATGAAAGATGATGTACAGATTAAATTTGCACTGATAAACTGTGAACACCCTTCTACTTCTCTGAGTGTGCGATTTGGGACGTGTCCACAATGTAAAGATGATGGAGGGGGTGTTTAATGTCTAAATGATCTGCTGTAGACAGTTGGATAAATCCTAAAAAAAAATAGTGAAGTGACCTGTTCTTCATCGTCTCTTTAACAGGAGCGGTTGTTCGACTGGATTTAACTTCAGACTCCGTGGAGAAAAGCATCAGGGCGGCTTTTCTCTCCCGGTCTCGAACCGGACCGTCGTCTATCAAAAGCAAAACATTCCACATCTTTATTCAGGCCCGAGATTTCAAATACACGGGACATCATGATGAACCAAACACAAACACCCGAATTAATGACGATACAATCAAAATGTACCAAGTTTTCTGAGCCGATTAATGGAATGGACCAAGTACAGGCGGTACCGCAGATCCGTTTTAACCACAGGGTTTAATCTCAGGTCCAGTTCCTTCAGGTTCTGCAGGAGACCTAAAGCCAGGACGTCCTGAAGAGACGAGATTCTGTTGTAGTAAAGGTTGAGCTTCTCGAGCTGCTTCAGATGCAGAAGGCCCTACGAACAAAAGAAAAACCCACACACAGATCTTATCATTCTTATTATCGTCATTATACGAAGCTTAAAGATTTTCAGATCAGACTAGAACCAGAAAATTAAACTCACGTCTACTGAAACCAGACTGTTGTAGGACAGGTCCAGACTTCTTAGGCGGACAAAGTTCTTCAGAGAAATCCCCAAATGATTGATTTTTCCGTCTTCATAGCTTCCTGGAAGGCTTAACGACCGAACATCGGCTGAAATGGAATAAAAATAAAACATAAAAAAAAACATAAAAATTGCTTTAATAAAACATGTGAGAGGAAACACATGCAGAAAACATGCAATATGCGCCAATAACTGTCTAATATATCAGTAAAGCTCCTGAAAAAAACATCTAAAGAGTGCAAATAATAATAATTGATAGAAATGACGTCATAAAACTTGCATCCAAATTTGCATCATGAAGTTTTGTACCAAGTATTTACAGATAAATAAACAACAGTAAGCTATGTTTAAAACTATATTTGTTCTAGATAAAAGACAAACGTTTAAAACTATTTTAACTAATAAACTCGTGAACCTACCCAGACATTTATGTTGAAGGTTGAGTTTGTGTCGGATCCACTGCTCAGTTACACACAAACAACCCGCCGCCATAGTTTCAAACTGCCAGTGCTGACAAGTGCGCATGCGCAGCTCATCTAACCGACACCAAAGTTGTGATCTGGTCATGTTCAAAACAGTACAGATTGTTTAAATTGTTTAATTAAAGTGATTTTAAACGTATAAGTGTTCTTTATTTGTATCGTACGACCGATTAAACGAGTTTACGAGATGAAACGCTGTTGTTTCAGTTTGTGAGGAATTCTCTCATGTTAGTGATTCGGTTCACGACGAGTCGATTCTTTGAATGCCAAACCGACTCAGTAAAGCAAACGAGTCCGTGATCCACAATATCACACCGACTATTAACCTATCTATCATTTTATAAAAGAACGAGATACACTTTATATTGTTAAAGATTAAAAATATTTCTTCGAACGTCGAATTGTAACGTTCCAAGATTTAAACTCCTAAAGCTCTTAATGAAGAGTCGACTCGTTCATGTTAAGGTGTAATAAATAGGTGCTTATGTTATCATTAAACATCACTATTTATACTTCTGTAAGTTCTTCGCTCTATTGATAATAAAAGATTTACATGTGCTTTATACATATTGTGCTGTTATGAGCTCTGGTCCACACCTAAAGCCATAAAGTGAATCATCAGTCATTAAATTGTTTGGCTGTTTAACCCACACAAGACTTTACATTCTCTGCACTGATATGACTGCTCCTAATGTACTGGTGCTCTGTTTTTATATGTGAATTCGACAAATAGGTAAATAAAACCACGCAGCTACAACGTCAACATGTGCAATGTGTTGTGTGTACACAGGGGGGAACAGATTTATACACATTTTAAGATAAGTATGAACCTTTTAGAAGATGAATTCATCAACATGTATTCATCTGTAGATGCTGATATATTTATTAGTAGAATAATCATGTGTGCCAGATTGTCGTTTGTTTTGTAGGCCTACATCTGTCTTTTGTGTGTGGGAATTTGCACGTTCTCCCACGTGTTCGTGTGGCTTTACTTCGGGTACTCCGGTTTCCTCCTACAGTCAAAAAAAACCATACATGTAAGGCAAATTGAGGAGACCAAATAGTTCTCGAGTGTGTTGGACATGACTTGTGTACTCGTGAAATCTTGTGTTTCCTGTCATGGATACGACCCGGGGGAGTGACGTTAAAGTGCTCAATAACCAAACACAGTCTAAAAACATGCACGACTCGAGTGTGTTTGGCGTTGAGGTGAACGGATTACCAGCTGGAAACATTCTGACCTTTTTTGGTCTCCATAACCGGGCGGCGTCTTGAACGGCAGCGTTAAGTGCGCATGCGCTCTGCACACCACCCGTGCAGGGCGCAGGTTGGTTGGTAACAGCGCTCAGATGAGTGCAGGTAAACAGCGGGGTGTGAAGTCGTGTGTGTGTGTCTCTGTCTGAGTGCATGTCTGTGTGTGATGAGAGGATGAAGGACGATGTGATGATGATGATGATGCGCTGATGGACGCCACCGCGGCTCCCCGTCACCCTGCGCATCACCCCGACATGGAGGATGCGGAGGATGCGGAGGATGGAGGTGAGAAGCTGTCGCTGGGGGAGATCCTCTTCCTGTACGACCAGCCCATTAACGAGGAGCAGGCCTGGGCTGTTTGTTACCAGTCGTGTCGGGATTTTTCCCAGAACCTGAGCTCGGGTTCCAATCAGGCCGAGATCATCCGAGGACCAGAAGATGTCTGGATTTCTAAAGATGGAACAGTTCGGTTAGAAAGATGTGCAGGTAAACATCATAAATCAGAAATAATATCAGATTTAATCACTAGGATCAATCAGTTCTTGTTTATTTGTTTATTCTGGGCTTGTTTATTTGTGGCTTATGATTCTCACTTGGTCTTGAGATTTAATATTTGAATAGTATCACATCTACAGCATGTATATTATTATTATTATTATTATTATTATTATTAGTATTATTATTGTGGAATCACTACAGGTCTGAAGTGGAGGTGTGATGTTGTCAGTGTTTGCTAGGATCAGGGTTGCCAGATGTCTCAATATGCAGTGTTTGTGTCTGTTGTGGTGTTTGTTGGCAAGAGTTCAGTGTTCTTTATTCTTTAAGCACAAAAGCAGCAGCATCACTACTACAGATCTCACTCATGTAATCCATCAGTACATGAAACATGAATTCCATGTCATTCTAAACTGTCCTGATGTGTCTCGTGTTTAGTTCAGATGTAATAGTGTGTAATAAATGATACTGAATCAGGATATTCACCCGAGTGGTCCAACCTAAACCTCACCGTGACCAAGAGACCAGCATCCACGAGCACCAGACTTTGATATTAAATATGCAAGTGTGCAGGGAACCGATGGAGACGTCCCGATTCCCGGGTTCTGTGTTCTGAACCATCTGAACGGGGTTCGAAGGGATGGACCTCAGCAGGTCTGAAGGACAGGAACAGATGGAGACGTGGAAGAAGATCGACTCAGACTCATGAGAACTTGAACCAGGTTCAAGAGCGAGTCAAACAGAAGTCCAAGACGAACTGACAGAAGAATCAGTAACACATTCAGTCTTAGAAATAAACACATCAGGAGCGTTTTATCTTCAGTATTTGATATATTTCTTACATGCTGCTCCTTTCAGATCTAAAAACTCTCACAAATCTCTTCACGTTTCTATCAATCGATGGATTTTTTATTACTTTTTATTGCTGCTATTATTTAAACGCTGTTATCTAAAGTACAATGTGCAACCAACGTTCTCCAGAGTTGCCAGATTGAGCTGAATAGACTTTTCGTACCCAACAGTTTGGGGAACTTTACTGTTCCAACATGAGCAAGATTTTATAAACATTGTTGCTTCTTGTAATTTATTTATAAATAAATATTTTATCCATCATATGACGTCTTAATCTATCTGATCATGATTATTAATATCAGTGTTCTACCATCTGTAAAGAGTCTTTATACATACAGCCCCACTAAACAGATGATGTAGAACATTATTAGAACGTTATTAGAACGTTATTAGAACGTTATTAGAACGTTATTAGAATGTTATTAGTACGTTATTAGAACGTTATTAGAATGTTCTATGCTGATATGAACATCGACTGGTTTGAAACTGTGTGTGTATGAACTAAGATGCTGGTCCACAAGCTCACGGTGACCAGAATTTTTCAGGTAGTTTCCATACATTTTCACACTTTACGTTGGACCGTGTGTGTGTGTGTGTGTGTGTGTTGACACAGTGTGGTGTGGCTGTTGACTCGAGCTGAACTCACGTGAAGTGACTGGACCAGTTATCTTGATGTAGTGTGTTTGTGGAAGGATGTGTATCCACACACACACACACACTCCGGGATTCCTTCTCTTATTATTCTGTTTATGATTTAATTTTCTTTTCCTCCTCGTAGGTACCAAACGTCCAGCGTCTTCATCCATTATGGTGAGTCCTGCTCACTCCTTCTCCTTTTTTCACCCATGCCTTCTTCATGGGCGCCTCTCTATCAGCCATTCGCCCACATAGTGCCATCGTCCCTCTCTGCTGGCACTGCCAGTTGTAAACAGAGGGGGTCGCTGGATCATTGTTAGGTTCGGGATTTGGGTCACACACACTTAAACTCAGACTGTATACATGCCAGACTGGTCGATAGCATCATCACGGACTCTAGCATTGGACTAGAGTCATTAACCTCTGTACGGTGTGGGCGGAGTCACGGGTGACGTTCAGGTTTGTGACCTCACAACCTTCAAAGAGAAGAAAAGTAACGAGAGGACGGAGCGTCATTATTACTGAAACTGCTCTGTTGATGTGGTTATACTGGGTAATGAAGTGTGGACAGAGCTCCCCGTCTCTCTCTCTCTCTCACACACACACACACACACACACACACCAGACTGAGCCTTGCAGTGGTGGTTGCCATGGTGAAAACATGTGATCTGGTTTATGTGTCGGCTAAATAGAGTCGAGTGGAGACTTACTGAGGCCCAAAATGAGGAAAAAGATTCTGAAACTAGTTTAAAACTAGTCAGAGCAGTTTGTACAATTTAATCGTGTTTGTGTGTGTGTGTGTGTGTGTGTGTGTAGCAGCTGATTGAGTCTTTGGGGATCATGATCTATAAAGCTCTGGATTTTGGGTTGATGGACTCTGAGGAGCGAGAGCTCACCCCCCCGCTCGAGCAGCTCATCGACCTCATGACCACGCCGGTCGAGCTGACCTCTGACCCCTGTCCCGACGAGGGCTACGAAGCCACTGAGGATGAGGACGAGCTCGGGCATGGCGGTGGAATCCGCCGCTATCGAGACGTCCTCAAGGTCATTTCACTAGGTTCTTACACTGCTAGCCAGAAGTATGTAGACGCCAGATCAGGAATGTGTTCTTCGTTGTTTTCACCACAGCTGTGCACGGCACATCTTCCGAGCCCGGACGACGCCCCCGATCACTACCAGGCCGTGTGTCGCGCCCTCTACACCGAAACCATGGAGCTGAGGACCTTCCTGGAGAAGATCAGGAGTGCCAAAGAGGTGAGGAGCGACCCCTGTAGTAAATCTGGAAATAATCCGATCAGTGCTCTACTCCCTCCATCTGTGTGCCGTACCATCGATCAGCCAGCAGATGTCGTAACCGCAGCAGTAATTAGGAATTCCTTCAGCTCTCACCACTAGTTAATATATTAAAGAATAACATGTTGTGATATTTACAGCTCCAGACAAAATAAGAGCGCAGTTCATATTCACAGGTTCTGTCTTATTTTATATTATTCTATCTCAGAAATAAATGTGTGTGTGTGTGTGTGTGTGTGTGTGTAAGACGAGCCGCTTTCATCCGTAAGGCGGTCCCGTCTGTTCCCACAGGGGTGTACTGTTACACTCTTTCGTTTTGTGCCTGAACAAAAGTCCATGATAAAGGAAGCCTGTTCGGCGGCTCTGGTTCTCTAAAGCTCCATTATGACACAACCTGTACGGACTAAAGTATCCAGACACTTCGGATCATTTCAGTTCTTCTGAGATTTTAAACGCTGGTGGTATCAGATGTGTGGAATCAGTGGCCTGGTGAATCTCTTTGAACGGCCCGGGTGCGATTCGGAACAGTGATGAGCATGAACTCACATTCCTGCAAGTTCACTGGCTGCACGATTCCTAATTGATTATTACATTTAATTAATGGATATTAAGTCCGAACAGCAGAGGGCGCCAACACAAGTTGCCACACTTAGAAATAAAACGGCATTCATTATTCAGATAATCAGAAATACAGTATTTAATTAAGAGTTTTGATTTAAATCAAGAGAAATAAATGAATCAAAGGAACCGCTGGGTGAGAAAATCTGGGAATCATGAATCGTTCATAAACATCTCAAGGACTCTTGTTTATTATAAACTCTTTTCTGATCTGCGTTATTGATTTATTATCATTTTTATGCCGGATGCCCTTCCTGATGCGACCTCATGTTTATCTTACGCTACATTAGCACTACATTTCACTGGCTTGTGTGTTCTAGTAGCTGCCATGTCACAACCACGGAGTTCAGACTCTCTGTGTTGGTGTGCTAGCAGAACCGTATCATCCACCTGCTGTTTCTGTGTGTGTTTTGGTATCTGTTGGTGATGTGGGTTCTGTTGTGTGTGATGTAGAACCTGCGCAGGATGGGGGCCGATATCATCGATTCAGAGCAGGAACTGACCGAGCTCCAGAGCGCCGACTGGGTAAGTTGTGGTTGGTGATGAAACTCTGTGGGGTAATTAAAAGGTGGCTGATGCATCAGATTTTTCCCCGGTGACTCCCTGTATGGGAACACGAACAGATCCTAACATTAAAAAACGCAGAGATTCGTTTATAATTCAATATAATCGGATAATATGAATAATTTTATAGTTTTACAGCTCCCGACCACATGAGGGCGCCAAACTGCACATGTGGCTCTACATCATGGCGATCTGAGTTTGTCAAAATAAAACACAAAGTTCTATTAAAATTAAAATAAGAAACTGACTAAATTTAACAAATGTGTCTTTAATTTAGGACATTTTAACTCAGAAAGACTACACTCGAGTTTTAAAAGTGAACAAATCTCCAGCTAATGTTTAAATGTAAGCTAAATGTTTAAGAGAAAAAGAAAGGTAAATATATTATTATTAGCTATAAATAATTTAGTTTTGCTTGTATGCGTGAGATATAGTTACGTTTTTAGATGCTCATCAATGTACTTAATTCAGCCTAAATATCAGAACCCCCAAAAGAAAGAATTAATTCTCTAATTAGAAATTGGACCCCAAAAAGGAAAGAATCAGATATTTTTATTGTCTTTGCACTGCAGTTTACAATGAAAATGATTAGCAATCCTCCAAAATAGAACAAATCTGAATCCGACTGTAATAATGAAGGTTCACCGCAGTCAGCGAGTTCATGTCTGTATTTTATAGATTATAAAATGAATGCTGCTTTTCGAGGTGAATTACCGGGTCACCAGCAGGAACAGGACGTCAGTTTGTGTGTTTTGGTTTTGTACTTGCTCGCTCTGAGTCTCGGTGTTCCAGGCGCGGTTCTGGGTTCAGGTGATGAGGGACCTGAGGACCGGTGTGAAGCTGAAGAAGGTTCAGGAACGTCAGTATAACCCTCTGCCCTTCGAGTTCCAGCTCACACCCTACGAAATGCTGATGGACGACATCCGGGCCAAACGCTACACGCTGCGCAAGGTCATGGTGTGTACAGCACACACACACACACACACACACACACACATTTTATTTACATATAAATACATACATCAAAACCGATGTAACAATTAAATAATGGAAAATGTTTTATGAATGTTGACAGTAGATCTTTGATTCTGTGGTAGAAAGGTACAGTAGAAGCGTTACTCTGTTTACTAGGATTAATAGTAACAGTTTAGGGAAGGTCTCTGTTACTATTATGATTGTTCCCGTATTAACAAAAGGAAGTTTTCTACAGAAACCTCAGTGGCCCTCAGAGGCCTGACCTTTGCATCTATAATGAGAATGAAACATGATGTGTCTCTCCTGTCTGTGTCTGTCCTGTCTGTGTCTCTCCTGTCTGTGTCTCTCCTGTCTGTGTCTCTCCTGTCTGTGTCTCCCAGGTTAATGGAGATATTCCTCCTCGGTTAAAGAAAAGTGCACATGAGGTGATCCTGGACTTCATCCGGTCCAGACCTCCTCTCAACCCTGTAAGTACCGTCACACTTCCCCCGTTCAGTGGTGATGTCACAAACCTACGTGCCATGGAGATTGGTGGCAGAACTTTATTATATATATATAATAAACCAACTGATCCTGTTTCAGTTTAACATGGAATGAAAGATTGTTCAGATATTGATGGACTTGGATATGAATGATATGAATTGAATGTGTTTGCAGGTCTCCGCTCGTAAGCTGAAGCCTCAGGTGGAGCGACCGCCGAGTCTCCACGAGCGCATCCTGGAGGAGATTAAATCAGAGAGGAAACTCCGCCCGGTGTCACCTGACCAGATCCGCCGCAGCAGGATGGGTAAGACAGGAACGCACATCCATACAAAATCTATCCATAAATATCTATAATATTTATTGTTTGTTAGTCATTTCCATTTCCCTGTACACACTGTAGGGTCCAAATGTACCTGAACACTTTAGAAAACCTGTCAGACTCGAGTTTTACAACCATGTCATTCATAATATGATTAATAAATGTGACATAATAAACAGTGACGAGCTGAATTTTCTTTACAAAAGTTTTCTATGAGATTTTGGAGTGTGTGTGTGGGTATAAACAGCACTGAGGGGGTGTCTTCATACTTTCGGTGAGGGAGATCAGTATAAGATGGGATTGTATTGTTGACAATATGATGTACAGAAGCGTCTGTGGACTTGTGGAGCGGCTTGTGTGTGTGTGGATCTAAGCTGTTCTTTAACCTGATGACTCTTTTGTTCTTGCAGCGATTCGGCCGCTTAGCATGTCCCAGAGTTTTGACTCCGCAGGTAAAAACTAGCGCCGCCCTGCTGTTTGTACCCTGTCGTGATTCGGTGCTTTTGTGACGTCTGAGCGTCTGTTTCTCTCCTCCGTGTTTTAGTTACAAGCTGAAGTGGTATAAGAATGTTGGTGTGTGTGGGAAGTGTTTGAACTCCTGCTCAGCTTGGAAATTGGTGTGTGTGTCCAGACATCTCGACCCTTGAAGGAGGGAAGAAGGCCTCCAGCTCGCTCTCATTAGCGAGCGGTTCGACCCTGCAGAACGGCGGCGGTGGTGGTGGCGGAGTTCAGAGGAAGAGGCTTCACGCGCCGACCCTCGCCGAACTCACCTGCTCCGACTCCGACGTGAGTCTGGGGTTGGAATTACAACTGTCCATGACCGTCTCCTGTCATGGGTGTTACATGGACGTGTAAAAAAACGACATTGATAAATAAATAAACAAAAAAAATCCCCATGATTCCTCCTGTTTCACTGTGACATCTTTTCTGCAGGACGAAACGGCAGGTCAGAGGTCAGTCAGCAGCTCCAGCATGTCCACGCCCAACATGGACGACACCTCACCCGAGTCCACCGTGGGAAAGAAGAGTGAGTTCTCGAACCTGCATCTGTCCATCATGCGTTCAGCCGACGTGCTTTAATATGTTCTCTCCTTTGCTCAGCCCCGCCCATGTTCCTGCCCATCTCGTCCACGCCGCAGCCCGACAGGAAGCAGTCGGCTCAGAGGCGCCACTCCATAGAGAAGGAGACGCCCACCAACGTCCGGCAGTTCCTCCCTCCGTCCCGCCACAGCTCCAGATCTCTGGTGCGTCCGTTTCACCGCCATCGTGTCACGCCGGACACCATTAAATCACCAGATTCATTCTTGTTAGGTCACATGTGTGTGTGTGTGTGTGTCTGCAGGAGGAGTTCTGTTTCCCGGTGGAGTGTTTGTCTCTGACGGTCGAGGAGGTGATGCACATCCGGCAGGTCCTGGTTAAAGCCGAGCTGGAGAAGTTCCAGCAGTACAAAGACGTTTATAACGCCCTGAAGAAAGGAAAGGTAACGGCGCAGTGTGCACGTGGATATTAATATTCATATCAATGATCTCTTAATATATTGCTGAACATGAAAAAAAAACAAAATATATTTAATAACTCTGGTCCTACGGCGGTTTACAATTCCACAAGGGGGCGTATCATTCACGTCCACATTAATTTCACTTGTTTGTTATTGTTATTTTCCTCACAGCTCTTGTTGCTATAGCAACACAAGCTTTCGTTGTTCGATTTCTTTGTTTTTGACGTCTGAATCTCTTCCAGCTTTGTTTCTGCTGTCGGACTAAAAGATTTTCTTTTTTCACCTGGTCCTACACCTGCCAGTTCTGCAAAAGGTACAAAATCAGGAACCATCATCGTTCACAATGTAGAATGATTTACACATTTGCACATATTAATGGACACGCACTAGGGGTCAGTAGTGAGCACGTGTACAGATCATCTAAAGGTGTTTGTTTTGTCCTCCGCAGGCCCGTGTGTTCACAGTGCTGTAAGAAGGTGAGATGTTATTATTTCTTTATGATCAGGGAGGTCCAAACTTTTTTGCTGAGGTTCAGATTCAATCAGATGAAAGTGTGCAGGGGGTCGAACATCATTTAAACCATTAACATGGAACAGAAAAACCGGCGCATTCACGTTGTTCTAATCTCTCGTTCAGAGGTGACACGAACCTCATCCGGTCCTTCGGATCCATTTAATCGGGGTGTTTTTTGGTCCTGAACAGATTCGGTTGCCCTCGAAACCGTACGCCACGTTACCCATCTACTCTCTCGGACCGTCAACCTCCAACCTGTCACGGGACAAAACGGAAAAGACCGGCACAAGCCAGCGGAGACCAAGTCTGCATCGCACCATGAGCAGGTACCACAACGGTCTGGTGTAGTGGTCAGTACTATTACTGTAATAGTTTAGTGTAGTGGTCAGTACTGTAACTGTAATAGTTTAGTGATCAGTACTGTAACTGTAATAGTGTAGTGGTCAGTACTGTTATTGTAATAGTGTAGTGGTCAGTACTGTAACTGTAATAGTGTAGTGGTCAGTACTGTTATTGTAATAGTGTAGTGATCAGTACTGTTATTGTAATAGTGTAGTGGTCAGTACTGTAACTGTAATAGTGTAGTGGTCAGTACTGTAACTGTAAT
>JAOUQU010313146.1:0-12891 GCA_028566735.1 Ammoglanis amapaensis
GTATCAAACTGGTCGCCCGCCGCATTAGTTGGTACCCCAAAAGTAGCCCGCAGCTTCAAAAAGGTTGGAGACCCCTGGTTTAGATAGATAAAAGCATTTCATTTTATAATTATTTCATTTTCTATCAATATACCAGTGAAGACTTCCTAAAGTTATTAACAAATAATTCATCATAAATCTTCAATATCTGGTTTAAAATTTGCAAAAGAATCACATTGTGAACCCAGTAACATGAATATTTGAAATCAATCAAGTCGGAGCACAGGGACCTGGTGTGGACGGGGTTAAAGGTCTCGCTCAAGGACCAACGGTGGCTGTGTAGGAGAATTTGGATCTGATAGTCAAAATCTCTACCCACTAAGCCACACTGTCCCTATAATGTGTTCATGTAGATTTCTGACTGATTCTTTTAGGAATTTAAACCCTGAATTGTTTAATACTTTAATACTACAGTTTGGCAAGTCTGTAGTAATAGTGATAAAAGTGTAAAAAAAATTAATCAAGCAAGGGTAAAACATGGTAATGAACTGGTCATTAACTAGATGATTCTTCCAAAGTATGGTGCCGCTTAATGGCTCTCCAAACTGAGGGTTATAAATCTTTTCTATTAGCGTGAGTGACTATATTCATTTTTTATCACAGGGAAGCAGTACACGCGCTTTGGTTGTCGCAGAAAGACAGATGGCAAGATGGTCCACCGCACATTATGCGCCAGCATCCCAAAACCCCGTGCCATCAGTCGAGCCTGTAACCAAAAACAGTGTTCAGAGCCCATGTAAGCTTTACACTGTGTATTAACATTGTTAATCCCAGATGTTTATCTTGCATGCTGGACCGATACTCACTGTGTGCTACTACCCACAGCTGGGTGGCAGGAGACTGGGACGAGTGCACTAAGTCGTGTGGGAAGACTGGCATTCAGACTCGGCCCGTGCGCTGTGTGAGGCCTCATGAGGACGGCAATTACAAAACAGTCAGTGCCAAATACTGTAGTGACGAACGGCCTGAGAATCGGCGTAGCTGCAACCGCCAAGTATGTCCCGCTCATTGGAGAGCAGGACCCTGGTCTCAGGTGAGTGTCCTGTGTGTTGGACTAAATCGGGAAGCTTTCAGTAATATTTAATTTATTAGATATGTTCTGAAATATCCAAACATAAGAATTAAGCCAAGAACACACACAAAATGAGTGAACCCTTTCACTCCCAGCATTTTCCCCCATAATCATACAGTGTTGTAAAAACTTCTAACATTATTTACTACTTTTGCGAACTGTTCAGTTCAGTAACGCCTCCTTTCACAAAGATAAACAACACGCTTCCAGATTACGCTACAACATGGCATAGAAATCAATAGCGCCATTACCGCCTCCTTTCAAAAAGGTAAACAACGCGCTTCCGGGTTCCGCTAAAACATCGCCCATTCTTAGAAATCAATAGCGGGTTCACCCCCGCTTGGTTTTGTGGTGCGAATCATTACCGCGGGTTAACCTGTGGTTGGGAGTCAAAGGCTTAATAAAAAAAGATACAGCACGGTCTAATTGGTTGCACCAAATACACCAAAGCAAGATGAAATACCTGGAACTGTTAAAGAAAACCTCAACCAAGAAAACACCAGAACATCCCTAAAGTTCCTGCCAAGAACTAAAATTAAATCAGTGGGAAATTAGTGATACACACCAGATTTAAAACAAGGCATTTGTATAAAAAAAATACCGGTTTAAAATACATCTGAGATTCTTCTGTTTAGCGCTGTCAAACCTAGAATAGAAAAATGCTGCTGCCGTGAGGTAATGAGGTCAAAAGAACAAGCCGAGGTCACTGAATTCTTAAAAAAATGCCTGATTAAAAATAATTAGCCCACTTGTTTGTTAGATATAAGATCCTTTTCTATGTGGAGCATGTTCCCCTCGTTGTTGGTGCGGTTTCCTCTAGGTCAGGTCTAAATGCAGTCTGATGATTTTGAGACACTGAAAGGCTTAAAGATGTTCCTGCAATGAACTGGCACCCTGTCCAAGGTGTTTCTAAGATCATATCTGAAACGATAAACAGATCCTTTACTTTTTCGAATAATAAACGTAACAAATTGGGTCACCAGATTACTGTTTTTAAAGCAAGAAAGGGCTGGATTATAGTGGAACGCTCATTCGCCAATGTGTGTGTTCATCTCAGTGCTCTGTGACGTGTGGAAATGGAACTCAGGAGCGTCAGGTCCTGTGTAGCACTCCTGATAATGCCATCGGTACATGTACAGAAAACAAACCTGAAAGCATCAGGACATGCCAACCTGTATCATGTTCAAGTGAGTACTACTCATCACTTCCTTCTTCCTTTTCCACCTAGACTGAGAGAACATACATACATACATCCACACTGAAAGAACCAAAAACACTCCACCTGGAGCTCGTAGTGAAACAACAGTGTTATCCACGTAACCATTCTACTGCCCCCTTGTAAGATAACTGGATAGCTACTTTGCACAACCAAACTCAATGTGGTGCTAATAGTTTTAGACTTAGTTAAACAAACCTCGAATTAAGCCATATAGCAGGAAAAAGCTCTAGATCCTGCGGGAAGTAATCAGAAGCTTAACGGTTCAAACCTCACCACTGAAAGTTGCTTTTGTTGGACCTTTGAGCAAGATTCATAACTGTTCAAAGCTCAGGTTGGGGATAAAAAGTATTTATAGGTGTCTGCATTAGAAGTACCTTTAAAATATGGTCTTGAAGCTCAGCTGTTTTGTCAGCCAGCCAGGCACCTGTACAGACATGATTTGCCATTTCACACTGGCTGGTGGAAGTCGTGTGATGATTTAGGGTCCTGTACATGAAACCAGATCTTCCACGATTCTGATAAAATGTTTGAAAATGACAATAATTCATGCCAACACTGTGTATCAATGTGTAAATATAGTCTATTAAGCTTTATGTTTGCATATACGTGCATGAATTCGATGTTATATACAGTATGATTCGTTTTCCTTTTTCAGGTGACAAAG
Organism: Ammoglanis amapaensis; assembly: GCA_028566735.1. Taxonomy (NCBI): domain Eukaryota; kingdom Metazoa; phylum Chordata; class Actinopteri; order Siluriformes; family Trichomycteridae; genus Ammoglanis; species Ammoglanis amapaensis. The sequence goes on from JAOUQU010313146.1 coordinate 2,995, forward strand.
GGAACTTCTTGATCCAGTGGCTATCCAGAGCAGACCCTGAATTCCCAGCACCCAAGATCTCCTCAAGTAAAAGACCTCTTTCCAACGGACAGGCCTCCATCTGCGATGTGCCCGCTCCCGTGTGGAACCTGGCACTCTTTCTGGCCCTCTGGCTTTGCTACTCTCTACCTTGACTGCTTCATTCTTGCTCTCTGGAGCCTGCTGCTAATTTTTTCTCTTCTCCTCACGCTCCTCTTTAAGGGAGTTCCGGGGGCTGTTTTTACTCTCGGCCCACGAGGGCTCTGAATCAGGGAACCAAGGTTTTGACGGTCGGGATGAAGGATGTTAGACAAAGAGAAAGCTGAGATGTTGCCAGTGTGGTTTTGTTTGAGGAACTTTACAAACAGGTCATAGAGATCTTGGTCCTTCATTGGTTATTGTTCTCAAGGAATGAAAAGGGCAGATTGTTAGATGCTGATTTGTATTATACTAGGTATACCATATATATTTAAGACTATATATATATATATATATTTCACAGAAATAAAGGTATGGGTCTGGAAGCCCAGCCGTGTTGACTGTTACATTGTATCTCATATTTTTGTACATATTAACTTGAATAGCTGTGAAAATATTTTGGGAAACGCATTAAATGTGGACATACAGTGTAATTAAGGCAACATCAGCTGTGGTTTTTATTTTAAAATTATTTTATAAGCCATGCTAGTCAGCAGTTTGTAGATGAAACTACAAACGTACTTTGACCGGGTACTTCTTTTCTTCATGGGTTTTAGTCTCCCGGTCAGATGCACTTACAGAAATACCTCATGGTAGTTTCTTTAAAAACCTTTGCATTTATATTTGCCTTATCCCTAGTTTAGAACACTTCACAGTGTTAAATAATAACGTATCTCTACGATAGCTTAGATAGAGGCAGCTTTTAAAAGGGGGTTTTACTATAATGGATGTTTACAGCTAAATGAATCACCTGCTGCATGTCATCAGCTCGACTCTGTCATGATTGTTGCCATATAATACATGCACTGTTCTCTAAACGTAAATAGTTTATCTATCTTTATAAGAATACAGAGAATTTGCAGAATACATTTACGGTATTTAGTCTCCTTGATGTTTTGCACAACATCGTATTGTTGAGTGCTTTTGAATGAGTGCAAATGGCATTTTTATCCTTCAATCTACACCTATGCATACGTTTGGGCAGATTGTATAAAACTTTGTATGACTGAATCATGAGTGTATGGGTTTCATCCATAGAGCTTTGATAAGCTTTTAGTTTGGGTCACTCAGTAAGCCAATCTTAAGGTCGATTAATACTTTTGCGCTGACTCAACGCAAGACAACATCCTCTTTCTTTTTATACGTTTTTGTGAATGTTATGTGCAACAATGTGATTGTGTTCTATACACAATCACAGCCCTAGATCGTACGTTTCTGAGGGTTTAGGCACATTTATGTTTATCTTCCTATATCTCAACGATTGAGAAAAGTGGTTGTTGCTTCATATTGGCAAGGAGTGCTTTAAATGTTGAATCGTAAACGAACCATCATAAAGTTCGAGGCACCATTACATGCAAAGAGTGATTACTTTAAATACAACTGCGCACACTTTATAATTTTGGTCCTCCTTCTAGTTCTGCCTCATGCCTACTGCTGTTGTCGCTGTTCCAACACATTGGGAGATTTAAGTATGAATCAGGCTTCGGAATTCGAGTTTTCACCTCTGTCTGTGTGTCTACGTGTGTGTGTGTGTGTGTGTGTGTGTGTGCGTGCGTGCGTGCGTGCGTGCGTGCGTGCGTGCGTGTGCGCTCTGGAGGAATCTACCTTCAAGGATGTTCTTGTATTTTCTTGCATTTATTCTTCCTCCAGTTCCTCAGTCTACATGCTAATTATTGTGATGCTGACACCATCACGTTTCACTGCAGGCGATATTCAAAACATGTTTATTTTTAACACAGTGATTCATTTATACCCAAAGTGTATAAAGTGTACATATTATACCCAAAGTGTTCCATCTAACCAGACAAGAGTCCTACATGCTGTTTAGCAAACGTCAGCCTTTTACTCAACATCAGCTTCTGTCTATTATTCCAGATATAAGGACCTGATTTATAATAATACTGACTGCTCAAGTCTTTTTTTTTTTAACTCTCTGACTCAGAAAGATCGTTGACAGTTGATTGCCAGTTGTGGTCCGAACACTCAAAACTGCGGCTATATTATTTTTACCTCGCAACAATTCGATTGTAGAGATCTAACAGTAAAGTCTTAGTCATTTGGGTTATTGGAGATCCAGATGTGACTTTCCCAACTAAATCAATCAATAACGATTCTAACAAATGGATTTAATCACAATAAGTTTAAAACACATCATAAGACTAAGTACTGCAAACACGAAACATGCAAGCTCAATTTGGTGAGTAACACCAAATGCTCTATCGAAATGAGGCTTGTAGTGTTAAATGAGTGTTTAAAGGGTATTTGTAGATTGATGGGTAAAATGTCAATTCAAAACCAAGGGGTTTGAGTACTTCATATTTAGAGAATTCATTGTATATCTATCTATAAATCAGTTATATAATGCTGTATATCGTCAGTAATGTTTATGACTGTTATCATTTGAGTGTTATGCAATTAACAAACTATATTATACTTAATGTCTTTATACTCTTTATGGCAGAAAGTTTGTGCCAGTATTTTGTAATTGTTAAATCACATAGTTTGTCACACCCAATGAGAATAAGCATAAGCCCAGCATATGAAGTGGCGCTCGCTAGGCTATGTACTGGTCTTATCATGACTTTGTGTCCTTACATATTGGAAGGTTGGTGAGATTTGTTCAATGTATAGAAACCTCAGTGACCTAAACTGAATACTGACATCAGGCTCACTCATTTGGTCAAACTTGGATTACAAGACAGGTCTCGGCTTCCTAGATTCATCAACTAAATCAGCTAGATAGTTCAGAAAGCCTTCTTTAAAGTGTCTGCTATAAGAGTCACGGATGAAACTCCAACCCAACATTATGGGAATGTCCAACAAGCTTCGGGCCATGGAGTGTATTTTGTGTTTAGACTGGGTAAACTTATATATTAATATTATTTAAGTTGATTCTATAGATTATTGTCTATAAGTATATTCAGGGTATTATTCAGATATAGTTTTTGTTATTGTAAATCCTGCTATTAAAATCAGTAACACCATCACTAACGTTGGGCATATTTTACTCGGTTTAAACAAACACGAACATCGGGTAAATTCCACCCATAAAACATGTTCCTCTCTATCACTGACCCCCCAAAGTCCCTCTATGTAACTCCGACAGCAGAAACACAATGGAAATCATTTCCAACTTCTAAACAAAATTTGATTATTAGTATTATTATGTATTCACATGACAAATATTATGTGGGTGAAAGTCACCCGGCGTTAGTAACACACCAGACTGAACAAAGCCATCCGTCTTGTAGCTTTACGACTGCATTACCTTTTTATAAAATTCTCTGGGCTGTACTTTGAATACTCAGTCATGTGGATGCACAATGGCACCTCAAGGACGAGTTTTCCCCAAACAAAAGTGTTGTTCTTCATCCAGAACTCGAACTGAACCTGAGCGATCCACTATAGCAACAAGCAACCTGATCCACACTAGTACTTCACTGAAAGTTTTGTTTAGATTATTAAAAAATGAATTATTTAATGGTAGTAAATCTATATTAAACATTTCTATAGATGTATATTTTTATTTAGCACTCTATCAAGTATATTGTGTAATAAGTGTAGTTTAAGTGTAATATAAACAACAGGCCACATACAGTGCCTTTATTTTTTTACGTGATGATATATTTTTTACCTTAATTTTTACCCACCGATATGAGTGAATATGTTTGTGATACCCAGGGAGATGCGATGAATTGCTGTTTGTCATGTGTTTTCTTTTTGGTCCCTGAGCAAGGCTCCTCATCCTAAATTGCTTCCCGTAGAGGTCACTTCAGAATAAATAACAGGCTTAATTCCATTCCATTTAATCCTGTTTATGATCAGTACAAAACTGATCTGTGTATGCACTCATGGACTGGAGACATGTCAGACTTCTCAGTCAAGAGTGGAGGTCAGCATCAGTAGAGAGGATGATTTATGTCATCAAATAATCTGATATGACTAGATTGGGAAGAAAATTGGGTATGAAAAGAAAAATATATATTGAGTTAACGTGCCTCCTACAGTTATTCAACATGGCACAGCTTTCCTTGCATTTCTTTGACCTGATTACGTTTTATTTAAGCTTTAAACGTTTCTCCTCTAACATCTGTAAGTTCTGTATGAAACCTGTTTTTGAGTAATAGGGCTATTTTAGGAATATCTACAGCACACGCATTATGATCAAACAGATGCCAGATGAACACTCATCTTTTGTAAAGACCCCATTAAGAGATCGGACCGTCTCACGAAGTGTTTAACCAAAGTGTTTACCAAACTGTGAATAAGCTACCATTTAAAAACAGTTTACATTGTACTGCAATGTGTTGTATTGTACATGATGTATCTGACCAAGATTTATTTATATGACTTCTTGTCAGCCAAGTCTATACAGATTCTAAAATAAAAGATCAAGTAAAGATTTATTTAGACTCTAATAGTGAATTATTTATATTTATATTGGCTAAATGGTGTTAAATGCTGTTAATACTAGCTAATATTAAATAGTATAATTCTGCTAAACCAATGCTATATAAGCAGGAGAACTGACTATTTTCAGTTGTATTGAATATTATTTAATAGAAAAGAAAGTATGGAAGTAATATATTAAAGTCAGTGACGGCTTTGCAGACCCTGACGGTCCAACACAGCTTTATTGCACCCAATATAATTTTCCTATGAAAATATTGTGGTTATAAAATAAAAGTGGTTGATTCAGTTATTATAACATTTGCAATGTGTTTTTTATTTGTTTTATTAACTTTAACGTCTAAGTATGATTTAATTGTGCTGTTGTCTTTGTTTCCTTCTGCTTTTTTCGTCCACTGTTTTGCTTTCTCAAAGCTGTCCTGGTAACTTATTTTCTTTTCTTACAAAGTGCATGTTTAACAGCTACACTTTAAATGTAGCTGCATTTTTTACTTTTCTGAGCCTACGTTGATGCAGGACCATTCACAGCACTGCAATGCTACTAACATTGTAATGCAATGTCAATGTGTTTTACTGGGTTGCGTTTATTAGACATAAAAGTGTTGTTGGGGTTGCATTTATTGGCCTATAACATTCTTACAATCTCTGATTTCTTAACCAAGAAGTAATTTTATTTTAAATAATTTCCTCTTTTTTGTTTCTTACTGATGAGTCTTCAATGTGGTTATATTAGGGTTGTAAAGATTCACTCTATCTACTATGTGATACGATTCACAATTGTTACTATTCCTCTTAAATGATTCATTGATTCAAATCATGCTCCAAGTGAATTACTTCTTTATGATTCTATTTTTAGTGTATATATTTTTCAATAAATCTGTGATAACATTCAGTCATGTGTGCATCTGTGTTCTAGGGATACGCTGTAAAGGTGACAAGTCAGTGTTTTGTCGTATGGAGGCTCTAAATAAGTACTGCTCGAACCCTGGCTACAGGCAGATGTGCTGCAAGTCCTGCAGTGCAAGCAACCACACTATGGACCTGATCAACCTGACCAGTGCATCTCCACACACTAATCATTCTCATTCCAATCTGACCTTTACACTCCATCACCCATTAATCACCAAACCTTGGAGATCTAGCACTCTGACCCCCTTCACTCTTGGGGAAACTCCAGTACCCAGCACCACAGACTCTATCCGTGAAGACACAGATGGTCCGAGCACTTCACTCGATGAAGAAGAAATGGTAGATCTCTGGAGAGTTGATCTCAGTGATCATGTCTCTGAAAGCACGTCTGGGTTTGACGAGATTTCACCAACAACTCATGGATATGATACAGCGGTAAAACCATTCACCCCGTTCATACAACCCACGATTGCTACTACAGGATCTCCGTCAATTCTACACAGATCAGAAGAGAAGAAGGAGAATAACTCTATCGATGTATCCTACAGGGTTGTAAATGTTAACGAAGTGTCCCGGAACCACCTTCTACCCCAAAAGCAAGTGACATTTCGAGAGAAAACACAGAACAAGCGAATTCAGGAGCTGCTTGATCAGAGAAGACGGCAAGGTTTGATTAAAAGACTTATAAGAAAGTCTGGAGACTGATTAAATATAGCTTCTTGTCAATCTGTCAGAGCTGGACAAACACTGATGTACTATAGCATCTTCGCGAAACACACTTTCAGAAATACCAGAGGCTTTTCTTCATATGTCTATGAGCTTTTGCTTTTGTTCTTCAATCACTTCCAAATTATATAATACATTTAATAACAACAAATTCATTCTGGAAACTGTTTTTTTCCCCAAGTTTGGGACAGTTTGGAAAAATGATTGCTTTGATTCTAACTGTTCATCCTGCTGTTGAGCTTAGCAGGGTCACTGCAGCAAAGTGACTCAATCTCTTGGGTGTATGTATGTCAGCTTATCTCTGCTTGGCTGGATTATTGTTAGGACAAGAGACGATCTACTGGGAAAACCTAAATGAATAAGGTGGAGGAACGTAGCAACACCTTAGTAGTTGTGCAATACTTAATATGATTTACTAATTAACGATTCATTTGGCGTATTGGAATGTTTAAAATACATACAACATGTTTGAGAAAAGCTTAACGTATAGAAACGATTTGCACACTCTAGAAATTAGTTTAGTAACTCATCTGACATCTGTCTTTTTTTGGCTGCCATAGTGACTTTTCTGGAGTCATTTAGTAGCACAAGGCCTTTAATGCTAGAACAAAAGATAGCACTTGCCCATTTCATTTCTGGTGGTAAAATTGAGTGTGGTGTATATTTTATATCAAAGTCATTACAACAAATGTCAAAACGTTTTTTCTCTTTACCTAGTTACACTAACATTTGATTTGTCATTTTTGATGATAAGTTGTTTTTCAAAATATTTTTTCCAACTGTTGTTTTAATGTTTATAGCATCTTTCCAGATGTTTCGGACATTATATAATGTATATATAAGTAAAATATGTATTTTATTTTTTTATTTATTGAAGTGCTTTTGACTTTTAAAATTGCACACTGATGTGGAAACATGGCATGTCATATGTGCAGATGTGTCTTTGCTTACAGCACATTTCTCAACGTCTGATACACAAATATCTACTCTGCTGTCCTTTTTCTGGTGACTAAATGTAAGAATGTTGCAGGTATGTCTATTCTGTCATTCAATATAGTAATAAAACGGCAAGAAAGGTCAATATATTAAAATGACTGATTTTTCAATATCAAATTGCAGTAGTAATCAGGTGTATAAAATAAAGAACTTTATTTTTTATTATCGTAATGAGGTAAAGAGAATAAATAAATGTCGTGTTCGTTACTCTTATTGTGGTGGAAAAAAACGAGGTAGTAGTCAATAAAAAGTTAACTAAACTGGAAAAACTGGGAAATAAACATAACAACTGGCTAAAGCAAAAGAAATGAAGGAAACCATGAAGGTTCATAAAAGGTTCTGCAAAACGTTTCTCATTTTTTTTGTGTAGTTGTGCTTTCTTCGTTTGACCACAAGGTGGCAGCACTAGCCTGTTTTAACTTCTGTATAGAAGTCGAGTATAGAACTACTGTGTATTTCAATTGTTGGCAAAAAAGCTTTCGAGTTCTTATTCAGTTATTTAAAAAAAAGAACAATTTTGAACATAAAACACATTAGAGACATTTCTTGAATGATAGTTTGCAAATCTGAACTCCAATATTTTAAAAACAAGGTCTCAAACTGAAGCCATAAAGTGTCTGCGTGGCTGCTGGTGCAACCAACCCAGGAGGTCACGTGATTTAAGTTGTTTAACCAGACCAACTAATTAAACTAGTGAAATCAGGTGGGTTCTGATCTGGTTAGAGTCAATCTAGTAGCCACACCATTCTATTGAGGATGTAGTAACCAGAAATAACAGGGAAGTCGTGGATCAACTGGAAACAGAAAATGACAGAAAACACGAAGTAACAGGGAACAAGAAGTATCCGGAAAAAGTTACAGTAATTAATAGGGAACAGGAAGTACTATGAAACAGGAAGTTAGAGAAACCAGGAAGTAACAGGAAACAATTAACAGAAAGTCATAAGACTGGGAACAAGACATCAAGAAATATTTTCTACCAGAACACAGGAAGTAACTGGAATGGACAGTAAACAGGGAGTAACAGGAAGTACCCAAAATTAGGAAACAGGAATTTCCATGTAGCAGGAAGTAAAAGTGAACAGGAAGTGAATGAACTTGTGTATCAATTAGCTTAAGAACCAAATTAAATAATTGATTGAAAATCTGAATGTTCATTGTGCTAATTAATGGTGGCTACACTACTGTAGTGACAGTGACACCCAGCTGATCGGTAGTAATGCCGGTTCTATCGAGTTTTCCTACCTTGTCGAGATTTCCTACCGTAGCTTGTATTTATAGATCGTATCTATGGAAATGTGCTACCGTGTCAAAAAGTAAAACCGCTATTATTTTGTGATATTTTTATGCTACATATACACATTTTTATACTATCAGAACCTCCTACCTGTCTAGTAATGAGGGCCTACCTGTCTAGAACGTTTCGATGGGCTAAAAATAAGGCATCAGAACCTCCTACCTGGGTTATAATTGAATACAAATTCATACCGATAAATGACATGTAATAAGTCATGTTTTATTATGCTTTATGTCACCGCTAATCATGATGACTGGTTAACACTTGTGCTACTTTTGTAACATTTCAGCGACGTTTATAAATGTCTACACTGCAAATTACTCTTGCATTTACAGTAAATATACAGTAGTATTGATTTAAAGTATGAAATTAATTAAAAACTAGAAACACTCAACGTTAATTACACACTTTGTAACCACGGTAGCAGAAAATTATGGCCGTTTCTACAAACAAGCCTAGATAGCGATGCGCACATGTGCAGTAAATGGAAGTAGGAGGGCGTGGTCGATTAGTCGGAGTAAATGACGTCCACTGGTCCACCAACAAAGTCCTTGGTCGTGGACAGCCCTAATTCTCACTAATATTTTACCAGAAGTGCCTCTCGCAGGAATGGCAACAACTTTATAAAATGTTTTTGGCTTTTTTATGTACATTCATATAGAAAGTTTTTTTTCCTGAGGGAAATTTAAGTTGATTTCTACATTTACATTAGATTTGCATTTTATTTAAATGTCTAGCTTGTTGACCCAAATGCTAAACTTACCTGTTAGAATAGGACACTTCTCAAATTTGGCTTTTGGAGGACAAATCCATAGTTTTTAACCATCACTCTCAACAAATTTAACTAGGTAATTAACCAGAATATGTTTTGCGTTTTCCTTTGTCGTTTTTTCCCATGGTTATTCATAATATTTCATGCAGTTCATGTGCTGTTGGAATATAACCACCGTGAAAGTGGGGAGATTAAATAAAATGACTTTATTTTAAAGATAAATGATATTTATTAGGTATGGTATTTTTGTAAGGACAAAAGAGGTGTTTATTCTCTAGCTTTAAATACACTGCTAAAAAAAATATGGGAACACTTTAACAACACAATATAACTCCAAGTAAATCAAACTTCTGTGAAATCAAACTGTCCACATGGGAAGCAACAACGATTGACAATCAATTTCACCTGCTGTTGTGCAAATGGAAGAGACAACTGGTGGAAATGATTGGCAATTAGCAAGACACACTCAATAAAGGAGTGGTTCTGCAGGTGGTGACCACAGACCACTTCTCAGTACCTATGCTGTCTGGCTGATGTTTTGGTCAGTTTTGAATGTTGGTGGTGCTTTCAC
>JAOUQU010313255.1:0-12891 GCA_028566735.1 Ammoglanis amapaensis
TGTGTGTGTGTGTGTGTGTGTGTGTGTGTGTGTGTGTGTGTGTGTGTGTGTGTGTGTGTGTGTGTGTGTGATTTGCATGTTCTCCTTGTGTCAGCATGGGTTTCCTCCCTGCATAATTAGAGCCACTGAATTGGTATTCAGCTACTAAGATGCCTAAACTAGTGCAAGCCCGGATAAATAGGCAGGATCGAAGGAGGGTTGAGTCAGTATGGCCACCCATATGCCAAGTCAATAATACAGATCACAGGAGCAGCCGATGAGCAGCAGATAAGTGTGTAGCCTCGCAGCAAGATGGTGCTGTGTTTAAGTCTTTCTGTGAGTTTGCATGTTCTCCCTGTATCTATGTGGATTTCCTATCGTAGCTCCGGTTTCTTCATTCATGCAGAATTGGTTGCACTGAATGATCCTGTAGGTATTTTGCCACTACACTAATCACCGGTTAATTGGAGACACTGAGTTGTTATATAGGTGTGTGTGTTAGTGTGTGTGTGTTAGTGTGTGTTAAGGGTGTTTCTGTGTGCTGTGTCCTTGCTGAAAACTTGGAACTAGGGATTAAGTATTATCAAGATACAGAACATATCTCGTTGTTACAATCTTTAATCATTTTATTTAGTTAAAACACAATATAGTGTGTGTGTGTGTGTGTGTGTGTGTGTGTGTGCGTGTGTGTGTGCGTGCGCGCGCGAGAGAGACAGAGAGAGAGTAGTAGTAGAATGTATTAATATAAAACAGAAATTTCTAAAACAATCTGTGCATTGTGTAGTACACTGACCGCAACTGTTTACATGTCTTTTTCTGGACGGTAAACACAAACGTGCCAGAACCCTCAGAAACTCGACGCCCACCTGTCGCTGCGGCGACGCATTACTTCACGGTGTATGTACGATCTCAACACAGAAAGCGATGAAAATATAAACCGGCCGTAAATGATGTTTTCAGCGTGTCTATGTGGCAAACCACAAAGTTCGGTGTGTTTGGATCAAACCTGCTTTTTATTTGTTTGTTTATTTGTTTGTTTGTTTGTTTCCAGTTTAAGAAGAGTCCCCCCAAGGTTCCGTACAAGGCCATCAGTCTGGCTGCCGTCCTGTTTCTAATCGGAACGGTCTTGATCACTATCGGATCTCTTCTCTTAGCAGGATACTTCGAAGTTCACGACGTGAGTATGTAAACGTAGTTGTTCTGGTCATTGATCGACAGGGTCCTCATTAAGCTTCTGTAGTGATCGTGCATCTGAATGAGATGTGGGAAACGTTCAGGTGCGGAGTGTAAACACAGCAAACCACCTGAAACAGTTCAGAGTCGAGAGTTTAACGTTCTCCATAAATATCTTTGTGCTCGCCTGCATCAGTGAGATCCATATGAATTCATCCTGGAAGCAGAAGCGATAGAAGACGAGGTTTGATTGATGGAGCTTCGCTGAAGTTAGGAAATGACCCTGTATTGCGGGACGTATTCAGAATTTTACCCATAATGCATTTAGACAATCATGCTCCAAACAGTTTCAACGTAAATGTTGATTTATGTCATCATTTAATAAATATTGGAAAGCTCCGATATGTGTGTTGCCAAAGCGGCTCGTGTTTCCACTGTTTTCATTTTGGCTGTTTTTACACCTGAAGCTCCTAATGATACCACCCTCCCTATTTATCCTGTCTTACCTATCCTCCAGTCCACCCTAGAAGTGATCCACTGATCCAGAAATTTTATTATTATTATTTAATTTACATTCAGCAGCATTTATCCAAAGTGACTTACAGTGACAACAGAGGTTCGAGGTTACACTATCGCAGTTTAAGTGCCTTGATCAGGGGCCTAAAAGTGGCAACTTCGTAGTGGTGGGTCTTGAACCGCTGACCTTTCGGTGTCTAGCCCAGTTCCTTAAACACTAAGCACTAATTGGAGCTACTGGAAGTATTTGAGTCTGTTTGTGTGCTTGTTTTCGTTTGTTTGTGAACTGTTCAGGTGTTTCGTTTTATGGGATAAAATTAGCTGACCAAGAGATTAAAAAGTCTGGACACGAGATTTGATGTGGAACTAAAAACGAATTATTTATTGTGTTTAACTATTAGATTTCTCAGTATTGTCTGAATATAGATTTTTTACATATTAATCATTCTGCTCATTTGTTCAACCGTAACATCTTAAAACATCTTTAAAATGTTTACTTCACATGTTTCTAATGATTTATCTATATATATATTTATTAATATTGTACACAATTAGGTGAACATACAAAAGATGACGTTTGACTATCAGTACTTTGGACTGGATCAGGGTGGTGGTCTACACTGCCATCTGGCGGTAGAAAGTAGAAGCATTCTTTCTTCCATCAAACCACAAAACATCAGACAAACTTGTTATCGAAATATGAATAAAGTTGTTGTTGTTTTTTTCCAAAGACACTGATTATATATTTTAGTGACTTTGCCTCACAGTTATTAGATTCAGGGGTTCTCGGTTCGGTTCTCCCCGTATCTCTGTGTGTTTACTCCGGGTTCTCCGGGTTTCCTACCACAGTCCGAAAACATGTACTTAAGGCAAATTGCTGATACATGTGTCATGAATGTTGCCTAAAGTGTAAAACATGACGTTAAAAGCTAAATAAAGAATGTATTTTCTATTCACTTTGAATCATTAAAATCCAAGAATCTTGTTCTGAATGGTATATAAAATATACACACACTGTTTTAATTCAGGCGATGACATAAAGCAATATAAATGCGCACACATACAAACACACACCGCACAAACATCAGCAGTAGACTAATGGTTAGGATACCGAACTTGTAACCTGAAGGAGCCCAGTTGTCAGTCCCCAGTAACCTCATTACTGCCAAGTACGCTTTAAATAAAGGCATCTGCCAGTTGCCGTGAATGTCAATTACATTTGCATTTTATTGCGTCTGATCAGAGCCAGCGGTAGCCTAGTGGTCAAAGTACAGGACTAGTAATCCGAAGGACATCGGTTCAAACTTCAGCGCTGCTACACATGCCACAACGTTCGGTCGTATTTTAAAATGCACATTCCTGTGCTCGATAAACTTTAACTACACCGTTCAAATGATTAATTTTACTCGTAAAATGTGCAAGAATTCAAAATGATAAAACACAGTGCTTGAGTTTTAGCGTGTAGGCTGGGCACCTCTTTAAAACATCATTTACAAATCACTGAGATCATGGAATTACTTGGTATTAATTCTCCGAGGTCGTTTTCTGTGTCATCAGTTTTTATTTTTTATATTTTATATGAGTGTTTGGATGATTTGCTTCGATAACGAAGATCTTTTTCTGCCTGCAGCATCGTGAGCGCACCGTACCAGTTCTCATCATCGGAATTCTCGTCTTCATTCCCGGATTCTACCATCTACGCATCGCTTATTATGCATACAAGGGCTACAGAGGCTATTCTTACGATGACATCCCAGACTTTGATGACTGATAATAAAAAAAAAAGCAAAAACCTTCCGAAAAAGATTGTAACCGTTTTACTTTAGAGGCAGATCTCGTTTTCATTTATACTACAGCGATCATATTAATGCAAAGTGCTTCTGAAGTCCAGATCATGTGGACTCGAATGGTTCAGTAATTCATTCTGCTGAATAAAACTACAGCCAACACGCCGTTCTGTTCGGTTTCCAGTGATTGTTTTACATTTAATGTTGCTTTTAATGTCATGATGAGACGGCGTCGTGAATGATTTTGCGTTTGTTGTTTCAGGCTAGACGTAATTAAGAATTCAGACTAGACTTAATAATTCAGGTTTAATATAATATAATGTATTTGCATTCCATTTTGTTCACTAGCCTTTAACCAGACATAAACCAGAAGTGATTAACTCGTGTGTTGTGTCTGTGTTTATTTGTTAAACATTTATTGTTTTATTGGAATTTTGTTGTGAAGTTGTTTATTAAACCTGCGTACAATTTAGAACCGAATACCTCTGGAGTGTAAGTGAACTTAAGAGTATTAAATTAATTTGAAAACGTTTGTTTCTTTTTCTTTTCGATTTGATTAAATTAAATACTTAAATTAAATACTGAGTACACACATTGTGTTACAGCTGCAATGCTTTACATATATTTTACTTTATTTATTTGGAGTTGTTTGGTGGCTTGGTGCTTATGACTGTTGCCTCCCAGCTCGAAGTCCTGAGTTCGATTCCTGGGTGAGGCAGCTTGTGTAAAATTTGCATGTTCTCCCTGTGTCTGTGTGTGTTTTTTTCTGGGTACTCCGGTTGCCTCGCACAGTCCAGACATGCAGTCAGGTAAATAGGAGATACTGAAATTGTTGTGTGTGACCGCAACTTTAATATTTTACTTATTTATTTACTCAACCCGGATTTGTAATTTATGCCTGGGGAAATAGGCGTGGCAACACTCAACTGTAGCGTGTGCTTCCCCGTGGGAGTCCTCTTACACCAAATTGGAATGGATGGATAAAAAGTCATATCAGAGATATGTTTATTATTGTTAACAGAATTTAAATCTGGTTGGCATGATGGCCTGTAAGGTTTAATTTCCATGCGGTAGGACCAGAACAATTTGTTGTGTATTTTGCATGTTCTCCAAGTGCTTGTATGGGTTTTTTTCCAATTCTACAGACATGCTACCAAACCAGTTGCCACTGAATCAGACACACTGTCTTGATTAGAATAATGCCGTGCAGAGCTGTAATCACATGATATTAGCGGGACGTTGGGAGGTGGGGGTGCAGTAAACGCCCCATCTGTTTCAAAATGATTACAATATGGGGTATTGCTAAATGGGGCTCAGTAGTGTTTTAGTGTGTATTGTTAATAAATGGTTGATTTGGCATGAATGCTTTGTAATGGACTGAACCCCAGGTGGTGCATTCTTCCCTCCCCAAAATTCAATTCATGGCAACAGCCTTGATGTGGTGATAAAAAAGACAAAAACATGGATGAATGAATGAATGAATACATTGAGAATCAAGGTCAACAGCACGGCGCAGCTTCAGTTCCATCAATCAATATATTAAATGCGATACATCATAGATCCCCCAACCTTTTCATTCAAATATTATTACACAAACTAGCAGATTTGAAATAAAATAATTTAAATAGAATGGAAAATCAGTGTTAAACGTGAACTTAATGCTTCAATAAGACTCTGCTACCACCTAGTGGTTATGAAAAACCTGTAGCCGGATAATAAATAAACCTTCGGACCGGTCTGTGGTCTGGTGTTTGGTGACCATTCAGACTCAAGGCCTGCAAGGACTTAAAGGACGTAAGCTTGTCTAAAAATGCATAATAAACTACATCTCCCAGGATGCACATCTTTTTTACTGACATGCTTATGGTTTGCATGTTACGTCTTGCCACTAGATGGCAGAGTTTCCACATTGACGTGTAACATGCAATGTTTTCCAACAAGTGGCGCTGATAAAAATCTACAAATAATCCCAAAATGTGCAAAAAGATAAAATAGATTCCAAATAAAAGAACATTTATTGTTTTGTAGGATTGATAGGAAATAAAATATGTTTGTTTAAGTACGAGACCTGGATGGTGGTGTATAATACAGATTTACGACATAAATATGGTATTTCTTCAATAAACAGCTTATAAACAGCACTTTGGTGATGATGCTACTGTTAGCCTTATGTGGAAAAATTGAAAATAGGTAAAAGTAAAATAATATATATTAATATTTACTATCATTAAATTTAAATGTATAATTTGACAACCCATGTCTGTTCTTCATTGTGTCTAAGTGTATAACATTGTCGTTTCACAGCAAAAATGTGTATGTATACATATAATTTGTCTTGCTTGCATGTTTTTAAACTTGTGGAGGAAACCGGAGCACCCGGAGGAAACCCGCACAGACACCGGGACAACATGCACCGAAGAAGTCCACACAGAAAGCTACAGGTCTGTGTTTTCGAGTCGACAGGTCACGAATGAAGTGCTCTTAAGCGAGATAAAGAGGCACCGCAAACTGCTCCCCGGGGGCCGTGACAAGGGCTGCTCACTGCTCCGCGCTCGCGTGCTCACTGCTGCCTCCTAGTGTGTGTGTAGGTGTAAATATGTGTTGATGTATATAAAAAGCGAAAATAGTGGTGAAAAGAGTATTTTAATTAATCCAATTTTAAATTAAACCCGAATAAAACAACGATGAGAAAGAGTTGTGTGAATGATTTATACAGAAATTCCTGGATGGTAAACAAACGTCGGTAAACAATGTAAAAGCAAAAGCTTTTATTAATATGTTCTGGGGGTTTTGTTGTTGAAAGTCCTGGGGTCAGAACGAGGAGAGAAATGGTGGTGGGGGGGAGACACCCGGGTCCCGGTGGGAGTGGAGTGGAGTAAATGGGGGTAAATGATGGAGGGAGGGACGGAACGACCGGAGACTCGACGGGACACAAGCCGAGCACGACGCGGTCAGACCCGGTCCAGCTTATCCAGCCTACCGCGTGTTTATAGAGTCTAAATGTGAACATATTTATAGCTTTTAAACTCTAAACAAGTCGTCACGGGTGCACTATAAAGCTCCAGTTACAGATATTTTGGAGGAAATACGGAAGAAAGGCTTGGAAAGTTCTGGACCGTGTGACGCCGTGAGCACCAGGTTCTGGATTGGAGACACGTTGGTTCTTCTTCTTGTTGTTCACTTTGTGCGACCAAACGTGGACACACAAGGACTCTTGGGTTTGCCTTTAAGAGTTGTGTTACTGTTTTATTTATTTATTCATTTATTTGAGGAGGAGGAGGAGGAGGAGAACTTCTGGGTCCGAGCACCTGACACCAGGAACCCATGGACACTTTGATCCAAGTTTGCATGCAAATTCCCTTCTAGAAGAACAAATCCATGTTTAAAAGAACAGAACCCTCACAAACGGGGTTGTTCTGGACTGAATTGTAATTGGTCTGGGATCACAGAAGAGGGGAAAATCATTTCTATGGATCTTTAATCAATATTTCTGCCCAAACTGTCCAACCCAAGGTAAGGTGTCCACTATTCTGATCTCCTTTACATTCAGTGATTCCAGATTCCAAACATTATTATGTTTCCTGTTATCTTCTCATGATCTCGTTTTCCTTTTTCTTGTAACGTGGGTGAGGTTGCAAGACTAGTAATCAGAAGGTGTCTGGTTCAAGCCTGTACGCTTGCCCGCCAGGTTGGTGCTATTGGACTCCGGAGCACGAGAGGAGACGCTTTGGCTCCCGTGTACATTGATAAAGATGGTCGGAAACGTAATGCCACCGCTTATCACCAATCACCTTTGATGTAAATCTCATCACATTGTTGGAAAAGGTGAATCAGAAGGTTGCCTGTTCGATTAATGGTGTCACCATGCCACTGTCGAAGTGGCATTTAACAGACACCTTGATCCCAAGCGATTTACAATTAGAACGGAACACCAGTTTTGAGCAATTGGGGGTTACAGGCTTTACTCAAGGGACCAATAGTGATGGTAGACCTTCTCATCTCTAACCCTGTACCTTAACTACTAAGCCATCACTTATAGTTATCATCACCAACATCAACATTGTTATCACACTTCTTATTATCATTATTATTATCACTGTCCTGCAGTGTTCTTTGCTCCTGGACAATAGCCATTAATAATGTTTTTCAGCTTTGATGAACTTATTATTGCTATAATTTTATTTGATATCTTTTATAACTAGTTATCTTGAGATAACGAGGTACAATTACGCATGATCTTTCTGGACTTTTCTATTTACCTGCTGTATAATATAATCATACTTTTTTAGCAGTAAACATGGTTGTTCAAAGTGCCAGTTTAATACCCGTCTGGTGGCATGGTGGACTTTAAATCAATCAAAGGTCATAAAGAAAGGCTTCACCATTTAAAGTATTTAAAATATGATTTGAAGTATTATTGGCAGGTTTAAAATGTTTCAAGTATTTCATGCCTTTCTACAAAACATTGGTGAATGATTTACAGTCCATGTTGGTTAACGTTTGAAAAACTGAACTAAAGTCTTTGTCAAAAAATGACCGGTTTCATGAATGAAATGAGAGAAAAGACGTTAGCTTGATCTGAACCCTGTCACACACTTCGACTAAGATCATTTGGAGAATGATCCCGTGTACAGTACACATCTGCACACTCACAACGCTGACATTAACTGAAAATGTATTTCTGGGATCTTTGCTGTTTATTGATGCCCACGAGATGGTGAAAAGGTGGTAAAACCACAAAACACTTAAGCAGAACTGTGGAACGCACTCACGCGCTCACTATATAAGAACACCACAAAGGAAACCACATCACAATCGCTCAACATTTTACGAACCACACATTGCAAACCACGGTGCTTATAACACAACGACTGATGAAGCGATGAGCACAATAGGTAAAGGAAACACGTAGCCAAAACCTCGTGTGAACCGTTCAACGGTTTGACTGGGATGTCTTATGTTTAGTGTTTTTGACTCTTATCTAATCCAGGGGTTTGGTTGGAGTCTTTAAAACTCCACGCGTGATGCTTCACAGTTAGATGAACGACACATAAGAAGACACTCGTCTGAGAGATTGTTGTTTCGGATTGGCCAGGTCAGGAGTCCGGAGAGGAGTGTGTAGCAGTGTGTAGATGAAATGATGTACTAGTTTACACATAATCTACAGGATTATGTGTGTGTAGTGCTGTAGTTTGGCCTACATTAGTGGGAACTGCTAAGCGAGTGTCTGTGATAAAAGGGGAATCCTTTTTCATTTACCAGTACAGTAATGAATGGGACCAGTATAAACGTTTACGTGCTTTTGAACGAAACTCCTTCATTGTGTTATTTCTGGTTTTTGCTTCTATGTCTTGTCACATTTGCATCTGTCATTGAACGTGAATGTATAATCATATTCAGTAATTATTAATTATCCCAGTACCGTATAAACTATATCAATATTTTATCTATCTTTTTATCAGCGTGATTTTTTTTATGCACAGGATTTAATCCTCCCAATCCGTGCAGTGAAACACACATTTACACACACTAGAGGGCAGCACTGAGCACACGTGCAGCCCTAATCTAGCTACGACACCCGGGGAGCAGTTAAGGATTTAGTATCTTACTCAATGGCACATCAGTCATGACCTGTTTACTCTCGGAATCGAACCGGCAACCTGCTGACCACAAGCCCAGCTGTATAACCACCGGGTCACGGCTACCTTTAATATGTCCTGCATTTAACAGTTAAGTTACTCATAACTCCAGTTAGTCAAGGTATAACGTATTCTTTCAGTATACAAGTTACATAGTTGTTATAGCTGGTTAGTAGCTAGTGGTCATAGTTTGTTAGTATTCTAGTGGTATGGTTCGTCGTATTGCTGCTGTAAAACATTTAAAGTATTACTTTAATATTAATAATATTCACGTAAAAATGGCTGAAAAAATGATTTAGTTCCACACACAAACTCCACATTACTCCACATTACTTCTGTGTTCTTCTTAATAGACACGATCATTCCAATTAGCATAAAGCCGAATGGCACCATTGCTATCCGCCAAGCTTTTGTTATTGAGATAGTGACATTGACCCCCAGCTGTTACATTCCTTGATAGTTATTCTAATTAATCCTCAGTAATAGTTCCTGCATGTTGCTTTACAGTCGTTTGGAGCGCTCTTTTCATAAACAAAGTACTCGCTCAAATAAAAGAACGGCCTTGCATGTGCTGTCGGTGATGCCGGTAAAACCCAGGACTTGTTATTTCGATTGGACAGAATGCAAAGATACAAACGAATTAGTTGTAACCTATTGGTTAAAGTATTGGACTAGTATTACGGTACTAGAAGACACTGTCAGGTTGCCACTGTTGGGCATTTCAGCAGGATCCATCCATCCATTCATCCATCCATTTATAATAGTTGGAGCCCTCTTATACTTGACTGTGAAATATCACACAAATATTTATTCTTAAAGCTGTTCTTTAGCAGATGGGTGTCGGTTTAAGCTTCACTACTACCAAGTTGCCACTGTTGGACCCCTGAGCTAGACCCTTAACCCTCAATTGCTTTAAAATGGTGTTCCGTTGTCATTGTAAGACTTCGTAGAAGTACGTCTGCGAAATGCTGAGAATGTAAATTTCGTAAGTTAATAAAACGATGCGAGTGAGAATCGTACGGAGTGCTGGGATTGTTTTTGCTTTTAGATTTCTTTGACTTAACACTGAGTGGCTGAACACGTGACTCCTCTGTAGCTTAACTGCCTTATCATAAAAGCATTTTAATGTGTTTCGTGTCTTGGGAACGCCCAGTTGCATCGTAGATTCCCTTTTGCTCAGCAGTGTTGTAGGGTTGTTGTGTCGAATGCTTCGCCTTTTGTCTGCCTTTTGCCCTCCTGTCTTTTGTGCAGAAGGTTTTTTTTCTTTGTCTATGTGATTAGCAATACTGTCAAGACCATCATAACAATAAATCTCGAGGGTAGAAAAGGCGAGGAGGGGATGGTGAGCTCCAAATGCACCCCAAAATACTAAACAATACATAATTGTTGGTGGCACGATTGTTTTTTAATAATAATATGAATACGTTTACAGTTTATTCCACCTTTCCAAAGCTCAAGGACATAATACAATAGGCATGGACATGAAGAACCATTTCTATATGATAATAAAGGTACAATAATCCTTTATTAGTCTCAAGATGGTGAAATTTACAGTATTGGAACAGCAAAAAGAAAGAAAATCATTCAGTATGAAAAATATTACAATTGAAAAATATAAAACCAATATAATAAGTAACCGTTTATACATAATCAAGCAACAATAATAAAAATTCTAAGCAATTAAAAACACATACTTACAAATAATTGCACATTTAGATTTTATATTACACACATGGAGATGAAAACGATTGTGCATATGTGCTACACGAATGTAGTAATAAGACAGAGTTTTACATGATGTACTGGAATCAGAGCTTGTTATAGAGTAACTGCATCAGGATGGAAGGACCTGTGATGTCGTTCCTAAAGCTCGCTGTTGGTGTGTTGATCATGTTTGATGTGCATGTTGTTGGGAACGTTCAGGACGGGTGTATGACCCGGGTGTATGATCTATGCCATCTGTTCTTTCGAAATCTTTTAGACTGTTGGAACAGATGAGTTCCAAGGAGGACCAAATGGCTTTTATAGCACAGTGTTGACATCTTAGGCAGGGGTGCCGGTTGGAATTTGGAGCCCCATCATGTTAATGCACTGACCCCCACATACCATTTATTATAGTTTCTTTTACGAATAGCTACTTCAGGTACGATTGATGAAACCGTTTCAGACTTTACAATAACATGAGGACAAAAGACTTCGACTTGATATCAAATCTGGTTTTATTTGTCACATACATAACTGCTTTATAACAATGACATAATGCTCAAGGCTTAATAAAATGTACATTATTTAAAAATAGAGTATAAAATTGATATATGTTATGTATATGTGAGTACGAAACATTTTTTGGTGACCCCGACATGACCCGTGTGGGGCGTCAGGTTTGATGGCTTATCGAACTAACCATCGAAAGTAGGTAAGTGAGAACTAGTTTTTCCAAGGACATGATAGGGAACAACGTAGCCATATGTAACACTTTGTAGGTCCATGGAACTTCAGTATACTTCAGTATATATATATATACTGATCCCAGGTTTGGTATTCAAAGTGTTAGACACAGTCCATTGTTGGAGTAGCTGGTGTCCTTTACTTTTTGGCCCTTGAGCGGCACCGTTTCTGACTTTGCTTCTTATTGATGTGAATATAATGCTATGTGTATATACAATTCTGTACATAAATCTATTTTTTCTTTACATCATGGCTGAGCGGTCATTAAATCATCTTACTGCTGGTCATACGATGTACGTGACAAATACAAACCTGGATTTGAGGGGTTTATTATCTCTAGCTGGCAATTAATGTATTTATTTCATTGATTACTTACGTTACTTCCACACCATTTGAGTCGTCACGCTTTGTGTAATAAGTGTACACAATTGTAACTACACCAAACAATAAAATAGCTTTTTTTGCCCTGTACAGAATCTTCGGTAACAGTCTCTTTGTGCCAGGCAGAGGTGCGGAGATTTATTTCATAACAGTGAGACCTCCTAAACTAACGATACAGCGTTTTCTGACTAGAAGGATAAATATCTTAATAAGTTTCTTGTTTAATATTTCTCAATCAGACAATACAACATTGTATGTGTGTTTATCTTTTATTAAGCTATTGTATACATTATTATTATTTCTGATGTTGATACAAGCGACAAACATCTCTGATTGTGTACAGAATTGTAGGTTTGATCCCGTAGTGGAGTGATGAATGCTTATGATGATCACCATCTCATTACCAAAAATACTGATAGAAACCACCTCATGCGCTGGTACGTCTGTGGACACACGTGTCTGTGGTTCTGTCTTAAATGCTTCCCGGGTGGCCCGACTGTTCCATAATCGTTCTATTCAATCTCAGAGCACAAGGGTGTTAATCCCAGTCCTATATGAGGGTGAATTCTGTCGTTTCTCTTAAGTGTTCAGGTTCTATGTGGGTGCTGATTATTACAAGCATTGACTCGACACCTGCACCAAAAAACACAATAACTCTTATTGACATGAGGAATAAAGGCATTCGGGTTGTCGAGGTAGGTCAGGCATATCGCCATGACCAGCTTCTGAAACTACTACCTGAATTCACTACTGAAATTGCCTGGTGTGCGTGTGTCCGCATGTGCGTGTGTGTGTTTAGAGATCCCACCCTTGGATGCTCTCCGGACCCCTACCGACCACCCCAGAGTTTTTCTGCAGTGTTTTTATGGAGTACGTTGCAGGTCTTTCTCTATACATATATAGACTATGACAGCTGTAGAACGACCTGCATATATATAATTATATACATATATATTACTCTGTTTTAT
>JAOUQU010313467.1:0-12888 GCA_028566735.1 Ammoglanis amapaensis
AGATAGATAGATAGATAGATAGATAGATAGATAGATAGATAGATAGATAGATAGATAGATAGATAGAACTTTATTGAACCCTTTGGGTGGTTCCCTCTGGGAAATTGAGGTCCCAGTAGCATCATAACTACACACACAAAAAAGTTAAATAAGTAAGAATAAAAGTAATACAAGTAAGTAAGTAAGTAAGTAATAAAGTTGAGTTAGAAAAACTATTCTGTCTCTGTACATAAATTGTTTTGTGGTTGTAAACAGCGTATCTAAAAAGTACAATGTGCATAAAATTATTAAAAGGTGTAAGTATTGTGCTTATGTGATAGTCCAGTTAACTGTTATTCTTCCCATGCCGATCTGCCATATTGTGTAAAAAATTCAATCCAGTGCAGCATCTCTAGTCTCTTATCCTGTTTCTTCTGTTCTCTTCTTTAGTAGAACCCACTATTTATTGGTGTGGTCAGCACCATTCAGTTGTACTGACCCTGACAGCTGTCTCTATGCAGCCCCAACAGGTGTTATTAGCCTTCATCTTTCTCTTGCTCTCTCTCATTCTCTTACTTAATCTCACTCTCTCTCTTCCTCATGCTTGCTCTCTCTTTATCTTGCCGTTCTCCATCTGTAACAATGACAGGGGCTTTTAAGCTAGAGAGCTTTGACAAGGTAAAGGGCGACCAAATGGCTACTCAATTGGTCTGACCTGCCTCTTTTCCACTCTTTTCCCTCGCCTGAGTTTTCTCTCTCCTGCACACTAATAGTTAATATTTTTATTTATTAACACAGACATCATTGTCACAGTGACAGGCGCACCACTTTAACTATTAACACAAATGGCACCAGGTTCTGGGCTCATGACAGCTTACAGCAGGGAGCTGATTGGTGCTTTAATGTAAAAAAAATGGATTGGAAGTTGACCTGCTGATAAGATGTGATTTTAAAAAGAAAAACAAACTTAACTATTACCTTTAATGCAATTACAAATTAGAATTGCACCCAGTGTAGTTGTACAGATATAATATCTGTTAGAATTAACACCGCTCATATTTATAGATGTTAAACAGCTTGTTTTATACAGGTTTCATAAATGTTTTCTTTAATTATTGCCTGGAAACCAACAACATTGTCATTAAACTTCCTCTAAAGAACGCTGGAATGTACCTTATGTTTTGATTGTTCTCATGTTGTTTACACCCACATCTTAATTAAGATTCCCCTCTAGTAGCTCGTTTGTAAAATAAACACTGTACATAATGCCAGATACTTATAGTATATCTATCTGAAAGTAATTTCATTGTCCATTTCTGATAGCCTAGACAATACAGCAAGACACCATCACTAGTGGGATGTTTGAGAGAACAAGTTAATCTGACAATAACAGGTGAATTATAGGGCATTATGGGGATTCATTAGCTCCAGCAGCTGGCTAGAGGTTGAGCCAGAATGGTCAACCACCTGGCTGGTGGTGGTGGAAGAGGTTTCTTTTCCATCCCGGTGTGCCAAAATGCTGCCAGTGTCATGGTGAAACCAGCTCCAAAACTTCATAAACAATTTCATCATGAAAACTTTCTGTACCTCACCCCATCCTACAACACACACACTTTCCTCTTCCAGTCATTACTGAACCTCTCTATTTTAGCTTCAGGATGTACAGCTACAGTTTTCCTATTCCGTCGTGACACTAAATAAGCAAGGTTTCAAAGGAGTTTACATCATAATTATAAGTTATATGTAGTGTACAGTGTAGTATCACTGTGTTAAATGAATGGTAACAAAAAAGAAAGAGGTCAGAGGAAACTGAAAAAAAGAAAGAAAATGATGAAGGAAGAATGAAACTCTCAAAAAACAACAAAAGGCCTAGTGTACTGACGCCAGTTCCAGGCGGGCAGGGAAAGCTCAGAGGAAAGGCCCGGGCTCGGCACAGTTCCGTGGCCCCAAAACACAACAAGCATCACATTCAGTCCTCCCGCCACCACAACCTTAAATACAGTCATCCAAAGCCTGACTACTCGCCTAATTATAAACATTTCTTAATGGTTACTTGTTTAAAAAAAAAAAGGTAATGCAAAAAAATCGAATAAACTTATTTAAGCATGTATGTAAAACATTCGATATGTAACGATACACACTACCCTGACACGATACTCTGAAATTCAAAACTAATTTTGACGTTTCGATTTATTTATTTTTCTTTAAAACATAAGTAAATTAAACCCAATTTGGGAGAAAAGCCCCGAATCTGGCAACCTGCTTTATAGCACCACTGAAGCCAGGCAGGTGAGGTATAAACCGTCATTGCCTTCTGCTGTTTTCATTATACATTTACAGTTCCAGAATAAGCCAATACAGGGCTTTCTGTGTGGAGTTTGCACGTTCTCCCTATGTCTGTGTGTGTATCCGGCAACAGACCGGAGACCTAGTCAGATATTTAGTGTATTCGCAAAGTGTTTGTCCTAACTTCTAAATAAGAATTCGCTTTGATAAAACTAGATACAGGATAGTTGGATGGACTTTTTACAATTTAGCTGCAGATGAAGAGCTGAAAACACATTTGGTCTCTTGTATATAAATAACTTCTAATCATGCTAAAGTTATGCATTTGTGTTTTGTTATTATGTGGCTAAAACTGAAACAGACGTTTTGAACATATGTTAAGTCAAATTATAAAATGTTAAGATGTAAAGTGTTAAAAATGTACAAAAACTATAATACTAAGTGTTTAGTTCTAGTTCTAGTAGTGCTTTGGTGAAATTCATACAAAAGTAATGCTGTGTGCACAGTTGATGTTGTTTTTGTAGAGTAAAATAATAAAAACATTTTTTATGACACAAAAAATTACATTTAAGTGAAAACAAAAACACAACATATAAATGCAATACTGAGTTGGGGCTTTTGGTATTGCAGATGCATAAACACATAGTTTCGACTTGACATAGTTTTGTCTCAGCTTAATTAAAAATAAGGCACTAAGTTCATTTAAGCCATTAAGTTCAGTTTTGCGACATGCTGAATCCAAAGAAACGTTTCCCTGTTCGAATATAAAAAGATGACCATAATCATGCTTGATCATCAATTAATGGGCGACTGCATTGGGTCGTCCAGACTTAGTCGAAAATTCCTTCTAAAGGATATTCAAGCGTTCATGCCAAAGCGCTCGCTCTTGCCAGTCGTCATGAACGAGGCGAAGACAGTTTCTGTCTCTGCAGAGACGTGGTGCAAAAAGGGAAAAAAAGTGTCAGACTCTGAGCGCTGCCATTCACGTCCACGCAAGGTTAAAAGCTAAAAGTCCCTATTATGTGAGACGGCAACGGATTGTGAAAACACACACATGCCTCTTTTTTCACTTTGTAAAAAGCGTAAGGGATGTGGAGGAAGGGTGGAGGGATGCACCAGCAAAAAAGGTCAGCAAGTTAAACGCTCCTTAGATCTTACCTTTGTCACCAGGGCAACAAGGACAATTTACTAAAACATAATGAAAAGGGAAAAAACACGTCTAAGAAGAAAATTGTGCTTTTTTATTCTGTATTTACACAAGGATGCTTTTATGTGAGAGCTTAGGAAAAAACATTTTACTTTAAGAGAAATAAAACCATACAGTACTGATGATGTGAGGCTGATGTGCCTTCGCTTTACTCTATGTGGCACATGGCTTTAACATCAGGTCCAAAACAATCATACCATACTTAAATATGCCATCTTTTTACACCCCCTCCCCCTCCATTTTTGGCATTTTTGGTAAATTGTATAAATTACCAGACAGTATTTTTTTTCGAACTCCTTACTCCAGATCAAAAAGAGCTTGGACAAAGATAGCTTAGAGGTTAAGCTACAGCACTAATCATCAGAAGATCTCTCTGTGGGTTTTCATCAGCATGAAATAAACCAGCTTCAGTCCTTAAGCCAGTCCTTATGTGATAAAAGTCTTTATTTATAAGCACAGTGCATATTTAACCTGATTAAACGGGAGATTATATGAAAATCTGATGAATGAGTCATACACTGATCTCTATGATGCCCCGTCTCATCTCATTGCTCAACATAAGTCATAAATTTATGACTTATGAGGAATCTGTTCTGGCAGCTCCACCCAGTCAATCATTGTCCATAATGCTTGTGGGTTAGCATCAGCAGAGCTGAAGTTTTAAACTCAAAATTCGTATTGGAATAGACATTTATCCAAAGTGACAGACAGTACGGTAACAATTTACTGTTTAAGCAATTCTGAGTCAAAGATCTCACTCAATGAACCGACAGTGAAAACTTGACAAGGGTGGGGATTAAATCAGTGTTTAGGCTAAACGTCCAGTGTATTTTAGTCCTACTTCTCTGATTTTAAACGTTATCCTGGAAAGTGCCACTTAAATATTAAGACCAGAATATCTTTGCTTAGAGTCGCGATGACTTCCTTTTACAGAAAAAATAATTCAACCCTTTTCTCCTCTTACGTCATAACTCGACAAACAATCTCTAAGGTAAGAGTTTATTAAAAATATTTTAAAAAGGAATCAAAATCAGTTGAATGCTGGAGTTAGCACAAACAAGAGGAAATAGTAAAAACTTTTACAGTTTAATTCCCATTGAGAAGCGGGTGAGATAATAAACAAGAAAAGTCACTTCTCGCACACTGAATTGTGCCCTTCACATTTCTGCATTCTTTTTCTGACAGATGGTGTTGTGGGTGCTTATGTCCAATTTGATTTGAACCAAATCGCAAGCCAAATTTATTCTGGCACATTCTACATGCTGCCAAATTTACACTGCCAGATTGAAATAACTGTGCGCAGGGCATGACATTGTGAAGATGAACGTGAACAAAATCGTCACGACATGTGAGAAAGTACGGGAAAATAAAGAAATTCTCTGAGGACAGCCAAGACTGAGCGGCGAGAGCCGGCTGGCGTGGATGGGAAGAAAAAGAAAAGTATAGACTTTATATAGGGGAAATGTTCTTATTTTCTTTACCACTTTCTTGCACAGATTGACATGCTCACAGACACTTGACACAGTTTCAACTGATGTGGCCGTCAAATTGTCCTGAAGTTTTGCTTCGATATTGATAGGCTATTACACTGCTGTTAACCTAAATTAAACCTAACCAAACTATACTACACCAAGCCTGAATGTCTAAATATGAACTTCACCTCTGTATGGTCACTATTCGCTTTGCATTGATCATAAATGGTAATGTGGCAGCCAAGAGTTGCCAGAAAATGTCCCATGACTTATGAAACAGTATTTTTCATTATCATAAAAATTTTGTACTACCGTTGTTATTAGCTGTGGCTTGATGAACTTTCAAGGAACTTGCCGTGTGATCAAAAGATTGCTGGCTTGATTTAGAGAGTTGACTGGTCTGGTGATTCAGAGAGTTGACGGCCTGTTTTATGCTTGACGCGTTGCGACGAGCGCACGCACACTCAATAGTTTCCAGCAAGTGAGTTAGTGTAACTAACTACTGCGCCACACACTACGACTATTATTAAATGTTAGTGTGCGACAATAAGAAATATATTATATGCATATATGACAACACTTCGTTTAGGTTTAGATTTTTAAGTCAAATCGATTCTCGCTTTTACTTTTAAAGAGAAAATGTGTAAAAGAAAATTAGGCTTTACTGCAAAACCATCTAGTGTAAATTTTTCAATGACGTGCAAGTAAGTACAAATCTAGTATTGACCTACTAGTCACACATCACTTATACTTACATATAAGTATTATTGTTTCAGACTTACTTTCTATGATCTACTCTTACATATTGAACTACTGATAGGTCAACCCATACTGATTTCTCTCTTTTACATTTTGCTTCAGGTTTTGTTAGCAGCAGAGTGGTCTCTCTGTTTGAATTTTGTGTGACTATAAATAGATCTATTACAATATAGTGTGCAATGAATGGCTGGAGTGCATTTAGGACATGCCGTTTCTGTTAAAAGCCACCAAAACTGTATCTAAACTCGAATTAAAGAATGGGGTGAAAAAGAATGTCTTGCCACATAAAAGAAAGATATTGGTTTTGATTTCAAGATAGGGTGCTCTGGTTTCCAAACACACTCCAAAATGTGTAGATGAGGTGAACTGAAGATAGTGCATTATCCATAACAGTGATACTGAACTTGTGCAGTAATACATTTTGTTTAAAGGGGACACACAACATCGTGTATTAAAGAGTTAGAATACAGAAACCAAACAGAAATGTTTTTCTGATGGTGTCATAAATGCAACCAAACTATGTGAAACATGATGATGCAATCCTAATTAAACGAGTCTCTCAACAGTTAAATATTTGCACTATGGTTCTATATAGAATCCAAGATGAAATCTAGTACTTTACACTGACTGCCTCTAGTTCTTAGGGGTAGAATTTGTCGTGTAGGAAAAAGCAAAGGGTTGAAAAAATGCATTCACGTTTCTTGTCAAAGGCATTTAGAGAAGGTAGGCCAAGATATATTTGTGTTTCCTCTATGCGCTCTATAATGGAAAATGACACTTTCAATCTGTCTCATGGCAATGAGGCGGGCGGAGAGCGTCGAGAGTGAACGGCCCAGTCTGAGGAGAGCTGTCATAGCCTCGGGCTGCGCCGTCACCTGCTTTCATTACACAACTCTAGCATGACAACAAAAGAATGTATGTGGATGTGTCCGAGCGCCTGCTGCATTAACTCAGCCGATGGAAAAGTCGACTAGCTGTGTGTGAGAATACACACGGTCATGCCAATCAAAATATGTATACATGTAGATTACCTGCAGGTATGTGCGTTTACACAAATAAGATCCCTGACACACACACACACACACACACACACACACACACACACACACATGCACAAACACACGTGCTTGCATTCACCCAGATTGACAGGCACTCAAAAAAAAATTGCTAACAGACACAAAGGATGAGATGTCTGTTAACATCCCAATCAATGTCATGTTAAAGTGTAGCCTGGCTTTTGTTAAGGCTGCTCTCACACACCCACCCACGCGCACACACACACACACACACACACAAACACACATCATTGACTTGCAAAAACCTTTCAAAAGCAAAATACCCCCACCAACCATGACCCCCTTAAGAAGCGTCCATCTAAACTTCCTGTCACAATAGAGCGCCTGTAGCAGCCATACACTGTTATTAGTCGTTTAAAATAACAGCTACCCTGTCTCAAGCTCCTGATGACAGCTTTGCATTGTTTATCGTCCCGGAATCATTTTTGCATCTCCCGCAAAGCCCCTTTTTTAGGGTCATTATATGTTGTGACAGGTGAAATGTCACATACAAACATCCAGATCTGACAAACTGGACAAACTTTTCCAACAGAAGAAGTGTGCAGGTATGCACAAACCTTTTATTTCCTTTTACACACATTCATTTAGGTCCGAGTCGTTCTCTTTACATGCCGCAAGCATTTGAAACGCTCCTTTTCTCCCCCTCAAGAATAGCTCTCATTGTCTGGCCAGTGTGGCTTCCAGATATTGCTGCCCATGTGAGAGCCATTATATGATTGTTAACGGGGCTAAAATAGCACAGCTCTTGGCCTAGGAGTTTAGCTGGCATGACCACATCTGACCTCTCCTGGCCCAACAACTCCTCGTCCGGAGCAAGCCGTACTTTGTCCATTGCTAGCTCACACATTAAGCTCTTCTTTTTTGTTTGTTTTGTTTTACTCTGAAAGTAGAGGGGGTATAGGGAGAGAGGAAGCTAGTACGAGTTAAAGCTTTGATTGCTTGATAAGACTGGTCATGGGAATAACTATGCAGCCATTAACCTTATTACATTCCTATTCGTCTGCCGTTTGTGGAACACAACAAAGCAGAACGACAGCATGAGACTTTTTATACTTTCTTCCAGTTTTCTCACCAGTTTTGGAACTCTGGCTTGGTGGCAGACGTTAAGCCCTTAATATGACGTATTCGAGTGTCTATAGAAAACATGCTCAGTTTAATAATCATTGGGCACGATTGTCCGTCTTTAAGCAAGCCCAATCAATCCGGTGCAATTCCACTTCTGCCGATTACATTCGAACTGAATAAAGAGGATTGACGTAAATAGTCAAGTAAAAAATAACGAATTTCACAGATAAATAGTGAAATATTATTTTTTCCTCATTTGTTTCAAAGCAGGTCATGATCTGTCTTACTGTTAAGGCATAGTTTTTATGCTGGATACCCTTCCTGACACAACCCTCCTATTTATCTGGGGTTAGGAATCCTACAATAGACTAATTTATGCATCATAGTAGTTAACTACCTACAGGGCAATCAAATCCATCACCCCATTAGCAAGTTTTACCACCGCTTAATCCTATTCAAGCTCACAAAATGACACGCACTGGAAGAATACAGTGAACACTTGAACAAGTCACGAGACAAACACACATGCAGAACAATTTCTCTTGAATTAAATTGGCTGCAAATCTTTGGACAGTACGATGAAATCGGAGTACCTGGAGGAAACCCACACAGACACAGGTAGAATGCTAAATACAAATGCTACACAAAGCACCAGGAACAAAACCTGGCAATCGGCAATTACTGTGAGGTGAGGATGCTAACCACTAAGCCACCATGCCACCCACAAAGCAATTTATTGTCTCCAATTAATATAGGACAATTAAACTGTTGCTAAGACCTTAGAAATATTAAATATAATATGAATACAACCATATTTTATTATTCAAATAATATAATTATATAAAACTCTTAATAATAATACCATATTGTGGTAAGTTAAAGCGTGATCTAACTACAGTTTGATGTTTATGTTCAACAAATGAGCTAACAGCACTGAATATGTAGGCCGTCATTTAACGAAGTCATGAGTTGGAAGTGCCTGAATGAATAAATGTAATGTTTATAAAGCTACTCCACTACTGGGTCAAACAAATAGTTACTACTTACAGTACATGTAATATGGAAAGTAACATGAGGACAACCTTGTTACTGAGAAATGTTGTTAAACTAATAACTTCACTACTCTGGCGTGTGACAACTGGCTGACATGTTTAAACACAGACAGTATCAACAGTCTGAGAGGGGGGAGAACAAACTTTGCGTTTTAGGCAAAGATGTATTCAAACATTATGGCATATGGGGGAACTGAAGTGTGGAGTGGGGAAGAAAAACCCCAGAGTGACGTGTGTGTATGTGTGAGACAGAATAGATTTATACATACAATGGGCCAAGGAACAGACGGCAAGTGTGTGTATGTGTATGCATGTGTGTGTCAGCAGTGCATCAGTAGTCTGGCAGAGAATGTCAGATCCAGCTCAAAATGACTAGCAGCTGGAGGTGACAGTTGTTTTAACAGCTGAGCTGACAGGATTAATTCAAATGCACCGAAATCAAAAAGTGAAGAACACCTGTTCTGTCTTGCAGCGGCCCCGAGCGCCCAGGCTGGGGAGGAAGAACCAGAGGTGAGTGGGGGGAGGAGAGGAAGAGCGAGAGGAATTTTGCAGCCAACCCGGCCGGCACTGACGGAACAGGAGGGAGAGAGGATGCGAGAGCTCTGGGGCTGCCTAAATCATCTCCCAACATCTGGCTAAAATAAAGCTGCTTTTCTGAGCAGGGTGGAGGGGGTCGCAACCCTCGGGGCTAGCCTGTGGAAACGGATAGCTGTATTTCAAAGTGATGCTGTGCCTTCAAAGTCCCACATTCTTCCCCACTGAGCATGGAGTTTCTGGGACAATTTACAATGAAAAGACGATTATTAGGAATGTTCAGGTCTAATCATCACTCTAATAATGCTGCATATGATTCCGGATATGACCAGCTCCTGCCTATTTGGGATTATATTATTTAAAGAATTTATTGTACATTGGTTTTGATTAGCTTCATGACAGGAACATTAATTATTTATTATATGTAATTAATAGATACACAAGGTTATATAGAAGGAGCAGTTCTAGTTTATGTTCAAATACAGGAACACAGTTTGAGCAATTTAGTGTTAAGTGCCTTGTTCAGGGTTTATTTTTTTTAGAGTAAGAGTCCTGTGAGTTGTCTGAAGACGTTTGCATGTTCTTCTCGTGTCTGTGTGGATTATGTGTCTCTACCCAGCAACAGACTTGCAACCCGCTCAGGTGTTTAGTGTATTTGATCAGTGATCCCATCGTGACACTAAACTAGGATTAAGCAGTAATAAAACTACATAACGGCTGGATAACTGGATGGATTTAGTTTTTCTCAGATCTGGTATTCAGTACAGAATATTTCATACCTACATACATGGTTGCACTGTTTTATTTCCTGGTGTACATTAAATTGTTCTCGCCATATCTGTGTTGGTTTTCTCTGGAATGCTCCTGTTTCCACCCACAGTCCAGAAACATGCAGTTTGGTTTCCACCCACAGTCCAGAAACATGCAGTGAGGTGAACTGAATACACAAACTGTCCATGACTGTATGACCTTGTGTGATAATTAATCTTGTATTATGCCTAACTAATTTTAAAGTCTTGAATGTAACCGATGAGTAAACCATGATGATAAAATGCTAATAAACAAACAAAAAAGTAAGTTAGTAAAAACACGCGACACATATTTATATTGATCCAAAATCACATGCAGTCTTATTTGACTAATGACTAGACCCAAGCATTTCTAATGATCTTCGTTTTGATGAAAATTAAATGTCAGAATGTTCTATTGTTTTGCATGACCTTACACAAAAGCCTATACAAACACAACCCACAGAGTTAATAGGTTTGTTTAGCGCTAATTAGAATGTACAAAATGTCAGTGACAATCAAGCTGAATTTACTTGTGCATGTGCTCGTCCTATTAACATATTTAACAAAAAACAATGTGCAGCTTTTGTTTTACTTTGTTAACATTTTTTCCATAAATAGTCTGTTAGTGAATAAAAAGTTTTGTCACAGTTCAGGAACAGTTTGTGTAAGTCAAAGACAATAACTGTCCTGAGTCCTGAGGCACAACAGACAGTCAGCATCAGCCCGTCTACAAGCTTCACAATAGAGCCGTCGTCTGATTCATGAAGCACCTGCTTTTGTGCCATTCTTAATAACACACTAGGAGGTTAATAACCAAACCTTTTTCACACATGTCCACTCCCATGATCAGACACTTATACAGCCTTCCCTCTATTTCTAACTTGAGTATAGGGCAAAAAAAGGTTTGACAAAGAAATAGACATAGTGTGTTATTCCAAAAGCGTCCTATATATATATATATATATATATATATGTGTGTGTGTGTGTGTGTGTGTGTGTGTGTGTGTGTATGCATGCTTCACACAAAGCGCCTGGCTTTCATTTCTCCCGTCCGACGAGCCCCCCATTCAGTGCTTAATATCGTTCTTCCAGCGACGTGAGAGAAAGAGACCCGTCTCTATTGATTGTCTTACACAACGGCGGCGAAAGAATACAGACTGAAAAGGCAGAGCAAAACAATTCAATAAAAGTGACTTGAATGTGCCTTTCATAGGTGCGGACAATAGCCGCTCACAATGGCCCCTGGGTATTCTCATATCTTTAGCTGTTCGGCGCTCGAGCTCAAAGGAAGCTGCTTCACATCTGAGACCATCTGAGAAATATTCATATGTCTGTCAGAGTCGGAGAACGGGCCTCGGTGGCTTTCGTAACAGTGCCTGACAGCAACACGGCATGATAACCAAAACGAATGGGATCGAGACGCTGCTGTTGGATCAGGATGTTTTGAGGGCAGTGTGTGTGTGTGTGTGTGTGTGTGGGTGTGTGTGTGTGTGTGTGTATGTGAATGCTGCATGTGCACACGTGAACAACGTTTATTACAGATAAGCTATATGAAAAACACACAGCTCCAATTTTAGCATTTTTCTTTCTTTTCTTTTTACAGTATTGGATTGTCTATCTCATCGTCCGTCCATCTGTAAAAGTGGATAATAAAACGACTTATAAATCGTTATTATCGCTTTTCTTTATTCGATGCGTGAGCTGTCCATCAAAACAAAATCTCCTCCTCCTTTCATTGCGGCAAATTGTTTATAAAAGAACGGCTTGGATGATTCTATTTTAAAGTTATTTTGTAATTGTAAGTTCTAGCTATGTAACTAGCTTTGGCAAGACAATGTCCATATTTTGTCATACCAATAAAGTGACATTTGAATTAAATTCAATGAAAAAAAAAGAATGCCCAAATGCAAGCAAATGTTTCAACAAGTAAGAATTACACTTCTACAACTTTTTAATATAAGTGCTGGAATATCGAATTTATGCATTTGCTATGAAAATAATATTTATCACAATTGTGTGTAAGTCATGTCTGTAAGATATTTTTTTTTACATAATCAACAAACTAACCAAAACATACTAGTTAGCATGAGTTCCGGCAGAAGCTACAAAGAAAATGTCTTGTTCTTGGATGAGTTATTTACATAAGTGTAGCATAGTATACATAATTTGTGCTACTTGGGGTTTGTTTACACTGTAAGCATCATCTGCTTCATATAAAAAGTTGGGTTTATGGATATGCTTTGTGGAATGATTTGTCCCAAAACTTAACGTGTAACTGCAAACTCAACTTTTGTTCGGTGGCCTTGCTTGGAATAATACAAACTTTTCCCGGACAAAAGCACTGATGTGTGTAAATCTCACTTGGAAGAAAACCCTCTACTTAAACAAGCTGCTGCCGAATCATTGATAGTGTATCTCGATCTCGCCCATCTTTTTTCTCATGGAAAAAGGAGGAGATGACAAACAACGCAGCGCATAATGTTAATTTCCACAACTAACTAATTACTACCAAATGGTGGAAATTACATATGGAAGTTTTTCCTCTCCCACGCTCAGTTGTCAACCCACCCCCTTCAGTGCCTGTGCTACAAAATGTGTGTGTGTGTGTGTGTGTGTGTGTGTGTGTGTGTGTGTGTGTGTGCGCGCGCGTGTGCGTGCGCGCGCATA
>JAOUQU010313688.1:0-12886 GCA_028566735.1 Ammoglanis amapaensis
GCTGATGTCTGCTCACCTGCCCCCCGTGTCTACCCGCCTGCTGGACGTGAATCCCAGCACCCGTGTTTACCCGCCTGCTGGACGTGAATCCCAGCACCCGTGTCAACCCGCCTGCTGGACGTGAATCCCAGCCCCCGTGTCTACCCGCCTGCTGGACGTGAATCCCAGCGCCCGTGTCTACCCGCCTGCTGGACGTCCTTCTGTCCTACGTGGCCGACGTCTGCCCTCCTGTCCAGTCGTGGCAAGCCCCCTCAGTGGGGGGAGGGATTTTTAGGGGTGGGGTACTGTGAGGAATGGTGTTCCTCACACCTAGTCTGGGTGCCTCTAACCACACCCTCTTCCCTACGTACTCTTCCACCTTGAGGGTGCACACCTGCAGCCTGTTTGGGACTAATTACGTTTAGTATTTAAGTTTGTGTTTTCCCCATGTTCAAGGCTGGTTCATTGTTTTGTTTTCGTTCTTGGATCTTTGTGTTAGTGCTGTTTATTTGTTTGTCATGTGTTTTCTGTTTTAGTATTAAAAGTTAAGTTTATTTCAATTCCCTGGAGTCCTTCTGCTGGTGTGTGGGCGTGGCATTTAAGAGTCCCAAAAAACATCTTACAGCATTTCCTAACAATTTTCTGCTAGTTTTAGGAGGGAAAATGACAAAAAATGGTATTTGGTGCACCACATTTTGATCTGGGTTGCAGCAGGTCAGGATATCCATGAATCACATGACACCAAGCAGTAACACACCATGAACAGAGCACCCCTCCACCTTCCAGACACAACTAACCATGTCAGTACTGTACTTGCCTGATCAATGTTCTTGTGTGTGTCAGCATATCATTTAGCAAAAAACTTGTGATTTAGTATGCTGTTAGAGTGACAAAATAGACTGCAGTGATAGTTAATATGTAGCGCTTATGTAGCACAGAGTCGTTTCATTTAAACAACATTGATTCTGGAGGGGGTTTCCTGCTTTGAGTAAAAGATTCTATGCTAAAGAAAAATAAAGATGTCCTTGAATAAAGTTGCCTGTTTATGTTTACATAAAGATTTTAAAGCTATATGAGGTTAAAAAACCTTCCACCATATGACAGACATTTTTTATTCTCATTGTCCTGTTTCTATATACGTAGTGGTCTTGTACAGTAAAGGTTTATGTAAACGTCTGTTCATGTAATTTGTCGTACATGTATAAAGGTTCTTTAAATGTATTAAATATTAATTTCAAATACTATTCACTTTTGTACAAAGTCACTTTTTTCAATTGTTGTGCAATTTTGATGCAAAACATTAGCAAACATATTATTGGATGTGTGTGTAACCACTGATGAACTGCTGCTTTCACATCAGACATATTACTACTACTTATCTTCTCCTTAAAGCTTCTTAGTGGGAAACAAAATGGTGTACAACAACTAAATGTGGACTAAGCTCTCCCAATCATGACCAATTACCTATCCTTCCATCAAGATCAGGTCTAACCTAATTATAATATCGTGGATAGCGTTTGAAGATAATACCCAATGTACTGACAAAAATCTTTTCTGCATAAACATGAATAAAATAGGAATAGTCAATGTTTAAAGAATGTTTCATCTTTACCAAAAACCACAAGCAAAAGAAAAGCGAAGAAGCAGAGAACAATGACGGTGAGGGGAAATTTAGGCTAAGCTCCAAAGCAGGTTGAGACAGATCATGTTAACTCCAACATTCCAATCTCATTCGCTTGAGATGGGGGGCAGAAAGACCCCACTGCACATCACACACAGAGACACACACACAACACACAAATGTACATCCAAGTGCAAACATCCTGGGGAAGATTGTGCATATTGTACATATTAATGTACTATGTACAATAAGCAGATTTGCATGGAACAGGTAAACCAGGCTTCTAAAGAATTGTGGCTATGTTGATTCTACATACAGAATCTGACATTATAAATTTCATTTATGGTGCCTAAAATGCATAAACATCGTTTACACCAGTCAATGATGAACTGATAACTAAATACCAGTCCCTCCTCATTTCTAGCTATAATCCAATCTCTGTATGACCACACTCAGAGTTTTCGGTATGACTCCTTTCTCTGAACTCTCGTTTGCTCGGTTAACCATGAATGGTGACCCTTGAGGTACTTTTTAATAAGCTGGTTTAACTAATGCTAAGGAAACACCTCCCACCTTAAAGAGCACAGCACAAAGCCAGAGCTGCCCCCACATCGATTAAGTGAGGAAAAGACCAAAGCACAAGACCAAAAGAGAAAAGAAAATGTTAATGGTTTGGATTTGACAAAATAAAGTAGTCTTCTTGAACAGGTTCCTCAAAATAAAAACTGCTGAAACGTGTAGTCTAGTTTGTAGAATTTGGGGATATGAAGTGGAATATTGAGGGTTTAAATACAGTCTCTGCTACACAGCTTTTGTTGGGTCCTTGAGCAACACCCTGAACTGTCTGCTCCAGGGGTACAATGGCTGACCCTGCTACAGTCTGACTCAAACTTTCAAACATGTTGGGATGAAAGAATTTAGGTGTAATGCTGTAATCTGTACCAGCATAATGGAAAATCACTACAGTGTGTTATTTAATAGAAACAACCAACACAAAACACAAATACATTTCAAAAGTATTTAAATCAGTGATATAGCTTTTTAAGGTGCACTAATGTCTTCATTTGTAAATGCAGTCTTGTTAATAACAGCTTTTTAGGTATAACCCTAAACCTATTTGAACAACATGCCAATCATTGGTTCAAGAGTTCACTCAGCCAAGCTGGCAACCCAAACCAAGAACAAAGTTAATCCATCACATTCTAGCTGCTCAGCAATAAAGTACATTAAACACTTGCGCTACAACTTTAACCCCACAAGTATGAGCTCTGGGCTATGTTACAACTGTTTGTAGCTAGGAGCTGATTAGCTATGCTCATTTTGTAGACGAAAAGCGTTTTTATGCCCTATCAATCAAGTGGCACCTGTTTCCACTTGCTAGGCTATGAGCTCACGCAGTTGGAAGAAAGCCGTAAGCACTATTTTCTTCTATGCCTGAAGACACAAGCATAAAACTTGTAAGATTATAACAGTCTAGCCGCAGTGCTTTTTAGCAATCAAATCACAATCATTTTCTTGTTTGGTGGCAATCATGTCATAGCACAGATTAAGAAAGTGTTTTTGTGATTGTAAAATCACATACATCGTTACATGCTAATTGTTTTCCTGGGTCTGATGGGACCTTCCAACAAAACACAGCTGGAAACATTTCTTCCAAGTGCTTACCTGGCCACCCTAATTTGCAAACTTGAACCTATCTGAACGTTGGAGCACCTTGATTGTCATGCACAATCTATGCAGCCTCCAGCAGCTGTGGGATGCACTGCAGTTAACATGGCTCCAGTGACAACCTACCAAGACTTTATTGAGTAACTACCAGTCCATCTAGCTGCTGTCCATGCCCCACCTTGAGTGTGTATGTGACTCACTTGTCCTAAGTCCAGGGTGACGTTAACTTGATTGTACTCAGAGCTGCGAGAGAGGGGCGGACTCTGCCACCATCGTTCAGTTCCATCAATGGCGTTGCTGATAGGATGGGCTCTGTTACTATCTGCTGTGTCGCATGTGTCACAATACTGACCCTGAAAAATACACACAACAGAAATGTACATTTAATTTATAGCATTATTCTTTTCTTGTTCTGATCAATCCAACAGCATGCACATGGCGAGCCAGAGTAACAGATGAGCAAACAACAGATCTACTAAAGACTGGCCAAACGTTAAAAAAATGCATGTGTCCACTGTAAGTACTGAATAGTGCACATAATGTTTTGAAGAACAAATATCAAACAGAATAACTAATGAATAAATGCCTGTGCACGCAAACTTATGGACTAAGTTGCCAGATCTTTCTCCA
This sequence comes from Ammoglanis amapaensis, assembly GCA_028566735.1. NCBI lineage: Eukaryota > Metazoa > Chordata > Actinopteri > Siluriformes > Trichomycteridae > Ammoglanis > Ammoglanis amapaensis. Next base: position 3,899 of record JAOUQU010313688.1, read on the forward strand.
GCCTGTAGCGCTACGGGGCTCTTGTATATCTACAGAACAATTACACATCTCCAGTCTGTGAGCGGAAACCGGAATACCCGCACAATCATACATAGAAACTCAGCATAGAATGCCCCAGAGCTGACTGGGGAATTGAACCACAGACGACAGTGTGGCTAACCATAAAGCCACTGTGCCACCCAAACATATAATAGTGGCAGTTAATTGTGTTAGTGTGGTAGTGGTAGAAGTTAGAATAAGCCCTGATTAAGTAAAGGACATTAGTAAAAATATGTGAATATGAATAACTATTAGATGAACTGCGTTGTCCATCACAAACCATAGTAGCAGTATCCTGCAAGGGGGTGCACACTTCAGAACTTTGGAACAGATAATTCTGCAAGCCATTCTTGAGAAAAACATCAGATTTGGGCAGCACAATAAATACATGAAGAACACAGCATTCAGAAATACTTGACACTCTCCATCCACTCTCCAGATGCAGTGGCATGTTTTTGGACTGTGGGTGGAAACCCAGGCAGGCACAGAAAATACATGAAGCCCTTAATAAACCTGAGAGTAGTTCCGGTGAGGCGACTGTATTAACCGTGTCACCCGTACAATGCCTTGGTCTGAGAAAAGTGCAATGTATTTGAACTACATACTCAATAGGGGAAGTGCACCAACTCCCCAAACGGCTGCTAATTAACTACTGCAGTAAAATAACAGGTCTGGTCTTATTACAGCTGACAGAGCAGGGAGGACAAATAAATTAACATGAAATATATTGTCAGGCTAATCAATCAAAGGGATGTCGTTGATTGAAAAAAAAAACGATGAAAATGTCTGAACCGATTTATGAATTTATGACTGTTTTTGGAGTTTTTTATGTTGTTAAGCACGGCTTAAATAATTCCCTGCTTGAAAACTTTAAGGTGGACGTTGGCTGGCCCTGACTGACTTAGTCACATATTCATCCAGGATTAAAAATCCATTGATCTATGAACAAAAGTACCTGGACCCATGCTTTTTCTTCTATTCAGTCAGTAAACAATATGATATAAACATAAAAGTTACATGCCTCCAACTTTTTGGCAAGACTGTGTTCCTACACACCTGCATATTACACATTTATTGCACATTTACTGTGTTAAGTCCGTTAAAGAATAAAAGTCATGTAACCGTTCTAGAGATTTCATTAAGTTATGCCTTTTATTAAAAGTTCAGAATGATCTCCTGCAGTTGATCATGTTTTCAAAGAAAATCATATCACTCACAACATTGCCACACCCCAAGAGTTGCAAAATAATAAAACTAGTTTAATTAAGAATTGTTATTATTGTAATTAAGTATAATATATACTGATCGATGGAGATAGCTGAAAGCAGACAAGAATTTTAACACTGCGGCCGCCCGCAGAACATAATGTGTTCCCTGGATTTCAATAGACAAACATTTCTGAAAAAAGGTTGTCGAAGTTGTTGTTAATTGTTTATTGTTAACAACAATAATATGTTATTATTAAGCATTTGCATACCACATAAAAAATGAAACCAGAATATGTGAATTTGAATCATAAACTGTAATTTTACAGCAGCAGCAGAAACAATAAAACATTCTCTACAGTCGAATAGCGTTATGCATGTTCTTTCATAGTACTGTAATTTGAATGCAGGTAGTTCATCAAATTGACCAGGTAAGAAATTCATCAAAAACTGTAGGAATAATTTAATTGCGAAAGTGTTGGTTGTTACATACAAATTGCCCGTTTAAATATTAGTTTTTGGTATAACAAAACGTGGTATCAGTGTAACGCTGCACTTTTTATCTGAGTAGGCTTGAAAGTACAATTCCCAAAACCCCAAGGCCATATGAAGTAATGGAATGTCAGAAATGCCACAATGTCACTGGGCTTTACAATTAACAATGTTTAAACATCTCACTAACTTGCTAACCACCATACTTTGTGTGTGTTTGTGTGAGATGCCACAGTGACCAATTCAGTTAAATCCACACTGCAAAACGAATGTATGCAGTTACAGAATTCCAAACTGTCCTTATAGTTTCTTGGAAATGACAACAGCCTGATTTCATTACTTTAATTTCACAATTTAGCTGATTATTTTTGTTCTGGATAAATACATAATGCCACTCCAACATGTGAACAATATGTTACCTATATGAGAAGACTCTGGGTTTTGGATTTGGCATATAGATAAGACTGAACCCCAAGCATTGAAACAGTAATATTTTCAGAAAATATCAATAACACAATTTGGCCAAAATGCAACTTAATCGCTGATTTAATGTGATGGGATATAGCCTATTTGTTTTTTTCGTTTTCCAGTTTTGACAGGAAACATTTGACACAAAGCAGGAATACCCTCAACAGGACAACCAGCCATCAAAGATTTCAAGTAATCGTGTCTTTATTGTCTGACACCCTGCCAACTACTCAGTGGGTCAACATAATCTGGAAGTGCAGCTGCCCTTCACTTACAGTCTATACCTGACTTGCACCCTCCGTTTTGCCCTGACCAAGATAGCAGAGATGATGAATGAATCATTAATATTATGTGTCCGCTATTGCCAAACAGCCTTAACCACCCCAGCCTTAACCACCCTAGCCATTTAACAAGGAATCTGTCGTGTTTTCATGTGCAAGTAGAAAACATTACAGTAAGGAGCTCTTTGGGACCACAAAAAGGAAAAACTGCAAAATAATGCAAACAAACCTGCCCAACGCCTCTTACACTTTGTCTTACACTTGATTATGATGTTTTAATGCAAACGTTTGGGCACTTGTATTCGTTTTTTAAAAGAAAGGGTTTTGCCACTGATTTTACTAGTCTGAAAAGCAATAAGATGTAAATGTAATTTAATATAAATGAATATGACCAGTAGTTTAACTTATCTATCACAATACTAGGGTATTTTGAACACTTTTAATTTTGAATATAATGTTTTAAATGATATCCACCCTGCGACTAGTCATTAGCAGTTGCCACAATGATCCTCATAAATGATTTGGGATAGTTTGACTGAGGATGCTCAACCTGAGCAACCCTTATTTATTCAGGCTTGTGACTTCCAGTGAAATCCACTGGTTTGTGAAACCTCGTTTTTAATGGTTCCAAGTTTTGAACCGGGGAATTCAGACTTTCTGGGCTGGTTTGCTAGTGGAAAATCTAACTGCCTCTCGTAGGGCAAATACAACACTCCTGATATTGTAACTGAATCGAACGGCTGAGAATCGAATCCTTGAAGAGTCAAAAAGTGGATTCTTATTCGGACCTGAAGCTTCAGAGTCGACTTCTTCGCAACCTTATCTCACATACACTTGTTAATATTTTACATATTTTAAATATCATTGTGTTTGATGTTTCTATATGTGTACTATTTATTTATTTTTTATCTAATTTTATTTACCCACAGGTCTCTGCAGAGTCCATTTAAAGGTTCCGGTAACTTACACAAATCAATAACACGTCAAGGCCGCTTATTACCTTCCAACGCATGAACTGATTAAGTGTTTGAAATGTTGTACATTTATAGCGCTGAATTAACCCCCCAAAACAAACCAGAACTGCACCTGAATAGTTTGGCTGGGATCCCCTGAAACAGGTCCTCCGACTAGTTTGCAGTACAGGTCTTGCACCGGTCGGCCGTCTTCGTCCTCGCCGCAGGTGGCTGTAGCTGTGATTTTAGTTCCTTCGGCTAAATTAAAATAGGGCGGATGAAGGCTAAATCCGTTTACCCCGTCAGTTGGCAATTCTTGAGCACTGGTTTTGCAAAGCAGCAGTAAAAAGAGCAGAAAGAGTTTGTCCTCCGTCCGCGCTCTCGCCATCTTTCACCTGCGTTTCCCTCCTGCACTGCAGCGCGGACAAACGTGAGAGTTAAAAGTCCTAATGGAGACTCACGACATGAGAGACGACAGAGCAAGAAAAGTGCTAACTCCAACAACTCTGAGTGACTGGGACTCTCTTCATACTAGTCTCTCTTAGTCTCTCTTAGTCTCTCTCTCTCTCTCCCTCTCTCTCTCTCCCCCCCCCTCTCTCTCGCATTGTCTCGCGCCAATAAAACTATTGCTACAACCTTCTGCAAGAGAAAAGAAGGTGTTGTTCGATACTGCAAAAATCGATGTCGATACAATATCAAGTTATACAAGACAGTATTGCCGATATTGATACTTACATAACTACATAACCTTTTTAATTACATAATTACATAACCTATAATTGCATAACCTTTTGTTCAATATTCTACTTTAAAATCAGTTGAATCTAACTAAAGTGTGGGGAGAGATAATAATTTGTCAGGGGGCAGACTGGATGCACAGTCTTCATTCTCTATATATTCGAAAATAATTTTCAGCATTTGGCAAACAATTTTATCCAAGGCAACTTACACTTGCAATGTGATGCAATTTTTGGAACGATTGGCAGTTAAGGACCTTGTTCGAGTGTGGTGACTTGGTGGTGGTGGGCTCAAACTGATCCAAGCTGGAGCCCTCATGTGATTGTGAAACACATATAAACTATCAATTTTAGTGTCTAATTACTACACTAAAAGTGTAGTAGAAAAACGGAAAGTAAAATATGTAACTTATACAATTAAATAGCTCAAAACCAGTTTAAATATTGGTTTTATGAATAATTGAATTATTAGTGTTGGGAGCTAATTAGCACCCGTTTAAGATTTCTTGTTAGATGTTTTCAATAAAACAGTTTAAGTGGCAAAATAAATGTCCACTAAACATGAAGATGGCCGGCAATGTAAATAGTAAACATGAAAATTAAACTAGTTAACTTGATTTTTTAAATAATCAAAAGGTTATGCCGGCAATAAGTATGCATATTATTGTTTCTTAGTTTAACTAGACATATAAAATATTTAGATTCAATTCTACATTCTAAAAATGACCACAATGCCTGTAAGGTTGGTGCAAACAATCATTTCAGGATTCAAGTCTGTCATTTTTTGGAAACACATTCAAAAGTTTAAGTCTGTTTATATTTTAATTAGTGGGTTTCACATTTATTAAGCATTTGTGTTGAATGTGCAGTAAGACATGTATTATGTACAAATATACAACTGGTGGCTTGAGTACATCTGTTGCTTTGCACATCACATTCATGCCATGGTGAAAAATCAAAGCAACGTTTATGGGACCCTCATTAACAAGTTGAGTGGTGGCATATAACTCTATTGATGAGTACTTAAACCTATCACTGGCAAAGCCGGAAGAACATAAATGCCAAAACATGAATGCGGGTAATGTTATTATAACTATTATAACTTTCCCAGTCATAATAGAAAAAAATAAACACATAAGGGGAAAAATAGCTCTACATCTTTTCTTCTTTCAGTTGCTCCCATTAGGGGTCGCCGTACTTTGAATAGGTATCACCTTTATGATAAATGCGCTTCCTGACACAACACTCCTCATTTTCCGGTCTTAGAAGCAGCATTATCATGCATCCAAGTGGGTTTTACCTAAAGGACAATTCACACCAATCAACCTGATTTTACCCATATAGAGAAACTAGACCATATAGAGACCCAGACCATTCCACACATAAACTTAAAATGTTTTTAAATGTTTATAAATGACTGTGCATGGGGAAGCAGTGCTGGATTACACAAAAATTAATAGAAAATTGTAACTACAGAAATAAAACTATCAATGTTTTCAGTGTCCTGACAATCATTGTTAAATACTTTAAAAACTTGGCCTCTGCCTTGCAGCCATCACATTTTGTAATTGTATATAGCTTATCCTCCCAGTGTCTGTGTGTAATATTTATGTAATATTTTATAGCTTAAAGATTTTAGTTCAGTGTGCAAATTTATCATGTTCTAGGTCAGATTGAGTAAAATTACAAAAGAAAATACATAAAATATACGTAATAAATAAAATATGTATACAATTTGGTTTTACTTATTATTTAAAGAACTATTGTATATTTCCTCTGGGTTTCTTCTCATAGTCTAAAAACATGCAGGTAAGACAAACTGTGTGTCCATGACTGTGTTTGATTTGACTTGATGAAAACTTCTGTGATTAAATATGATTCATGAAAATTGTTTCTCATGAACATGAACTACAGAATAAAATGACAAAAATCCAATAAATAAATAAAAGATAGGTAGAAACGAACTTCGTGCTAATTTGGTATATACAACCAAGGCTAAAGAAAAGTTTAAATTAAAGAAACATAATATACCACATTTAACATTATTAAAAGTTCCCATTTGAATTATTAACTGTTCGGTCAATTCAGTAGGATCTTAATTTACACTGTCAACAATATACAGCTTCATTAGTTCCCATATTTTGTGTTTGGCTTATATTTTCAAATGTTTATTAAATCTAATTTGGAACATAAAAATATTCAAAATTGTACTGAAAACTTTTAAATTAAAATACCAAGCATTCGCTATATTATTACACAAATGAACAATTCTTTGTCATTTAGAATATGGCATTGTCTGCCAGACTTGAATTGTCAAACACAATACCCTGAAGCCATCTGTATCAGCAAAGGTTAAAAAAAGCATAATTTAATATGGCATCGGGTTTAAATACTCTATACTCTGTAAATGGCAGACTTGTTTACTGATTCCTATTAACTGTTTACACCTGTTTACATGTATATATAGAATTAGAGATTGTGAGTTCTGTAACATAATATACATTTTACAATAAAAATCTTTGCACTGTATTTTCCCACAGTTCCAGACTAGCCTCATACATTCTTGTACATGTTACAGATGCACACAGGCTTTCATTTTCCAGGCCACTGCACCTGAAGCTTAATTAAATGGCAGTGCTCCAGAGAACAAAGTGAAGGGAAGTTAGAGGGTTGGAAAGAGAGAGAGAAAGAGAGAGAGCACACCTGGATCATAGAGGATCATAGAGCATATACTGCATATCCACTTCTCCACCTGAATATAAAGAATTGTAATTTTGATACGTAACATGAAATCAATTAAATGTTAATAAATGAAATCTGCCAAAATGTAACATGGTGGCAGCTATCCAAGAGCCTTTGCACCGACTAAGTTGGCTTAAATTTGAGGCATGAAGGCTCAGTGAGTGTGATCTTTAATTCTCTCTGGGTTGACAGTCATGTGGGCCACATAAGTGGTAATGCACATGAAGTGGAATTTTTTTAAATCAGTTAATTATTTAATTTAATACATTTAAAAACCACAGCTCATAAAAAAGTACAAGTAATCCTTAAATACTATAATATTTTATTAACTCTGAAGTATATTAAATTACATGTTACCAATATAAAAAAAAAACTTTATAATAACTTTAGAAAATCAATTGTTCATTTCTCCTTGGCACACTGAAGTTCTTTCTGCTTTGGTTTTTTAACTTGTTGACCTTTGGCCTCTGTTTTAAAAAGTGGTTTGGCATAATCTGCTAACTTAATGCTTCTATTTGCGAGATAAACAAAAACAATTCCACACAGCAGAAGCAGAATGGAATGTCACTGAGAAAAGAATGGAGGAAGTGGTATTCAGCAGTAACTTATTTAGTTAATAGAAAGTAGCGTGACCTCAAGGGTGAAGAAAAGCCGGACCACTCTCACTCCTCTTCAAGAGAGGCTGTCAGTTCATTATATTAATTCAACAGGTCACAGGACAAAAGTGACTTCCTGAGCACCAAAGGAGTTCTTACAGATGATGAGAAAACGACGCTGGTCATCCGGGAAACATTCTGCTAATTATAAATAGCTTAATCTTCTTTATTAATCCTTACTGTTAAGAATACAAACACACACACACACACACACACACACACGCACACGCACACGCACACGCACACGCACAGACACACACACACACACACACACACAATTGACATTTTTATTTAGCTCTACTATTCATTTACATTGTAATTTTTTCTACTATTCATAATACACAATATTAGTACCCGAATAATTTCAAATGCATAAATTATCCTAATGCAGTACATGACCATGAAGGCAACAATCCGTGGTCAACTAGTACAAGGAAAAATCTCTATATGAAAGACTATAACACAAAAATTGGCCAGTTATTTGGCACCGAATTGGGTCTCTTATCAAGTACAAACTAGAGAAAGAGAGGCAGAAAGAGAGACTTCAGTAAATTTTAAAAATATAGGAAACATATGCTAATTTCTTTCAAATGTGTTGCACTTTATTCTAGTTCTGCTACATATAAGCAGTGTGGTATTTTTTTTTTTAATTAAACGATAAAGCTAATGCAATGTTTAATCTGCTTAAAATTAGCTTTGCTATTGGTTAATGGAAGAATTTATGTTGAGAAAAATATTGAGAAAGCAGTCGGTTAAATTAACCAGTTCATCCCTACACTGCGCATAAATGAAATATTAATATATTAAAGCAATATCACATTAACAAAATAATATTGACAAAAGATGAGTTATTACTATCAAAAGTACTGTGAACATAAATTGGAGCTTTTCAGCTCCAGTTCAGCATATATTTCATATATGTAAAAAGAATACATTACACTTATATTAGCAGAGATTAGCCGAGCCATAGATATGGGCCACACATGTCAATACATACACCAATGTCTTATAGGTGAAATTTATAGTTTGCATAAATGTGTTAGTAGATTTCACAAAATATATTTTAAAAAATTACAATGTAAATGTTTTACATTTACAAATACATGTTCTACAACATACTGATTTTTTTTTGGGAGTTCCTGCATAAGGTTTAGATAAACTTGCAGTGTAAGTCCTGACTACTGCAAAACTCAAAACTCACAGAACATGTAAGCATTTGTAAAGAGGCAGGCAGAGGTAAAGAGAACCTGAGCAGACAGGCCCAATATCTACAGAGATAACATTGCAACGAAGTTATCAATTGTAACTTCAGGGCCACAGAAAAAATCTTGCTGGAAGGTGTGTGTGTGTGTGTGTGTGTGTGTGTGTGTGTGTGTGTGTGTGTGTGTGTGTGTGTGTGCGTGCGTGTGCGTGTG
>JAOUQU010314013.1:0-12883 GCA_028566735.1 Ammoglanis amapaensis
GTGTGTGTGTGTGTGTGTGTGTGTGTGTGTGTGTGTGTGTGTGTGTGTGTGTGTGTGTGTTTGTGTGTGTGTGTGTGCGCATGGGAGAGAGAGAGAGAGAGATACCTGCTGCTGGGAACTGTCAATGTCTGTGCCTAATCTGATTTGGGAAGCACCAGTGGCTAATGCAGGCCGCTGCCATCAAGTCCCCCATTTAAAAGTGCAAATGATCCGATTGCTGGATTTTATTAGAAAATGGAGATGCTGGAGGCGTAGCCCCTCTCTCTCTCCCCACCCCCCACCTCTCTCTTATATATCAAGTGGAGATGGAAGTTCTTATCAGTGGAGGTACTTTAACATGGACTTCTTTTTAATGATTTAATGACGTAATGTAATTTCGACGGAGAGGAAGCGTGACTGAACGAGTTGGACGAGGGACAGGTACTGCCACGAGCGTATCTCCCATCAGCCCCGCTTAGTGACCATTTCAAATCCAGTTTAGGGCACTTTTAGGCCGTAGTTTGTGAATTTAAGAGGTTTTATTTGGACGTATATTGAGGGTAGGTGGGTAGGGGGGTTGTTATTCAATATTACAATACAACATTACATATTAGAGCACATGTCTGGTTTAAACACACACACACACACACACACACACACACACATACACATTCTATCAAGGATGTAATCATATCTTAATCAGACTGTACTCTGTGTATGAAATATGCAAACAGTAATTATGACCTCCATTATATTTTTGTAAGAAAGTGATGACTTGGTGGTTTAGTTATTGAGCTAGAGACCAGAACATAACTGGTTCAAGCCATACTATAACAACCAAGTTACCACTGTTGGGCCCCTGAGCATGGTTCTCAGTAGCTCAAAGCATAATCAAAGCATACAACCAGAATAATTTTCTTCATCAGACCAGACGAACATCTATGAGTATTGGCCACACAAATATCATCTTGTCCGCGGTTTACCACGACATCTTCCTTGGACCATTTAAGATAGATAGTGACCAGTGTAAACCAGAAACACCCTACATAAGCTGCAGTTTTGGAGATGCTCTGACCCGGTCATCTAGTTATCATTGTCTATATCAAACTCGCCTATTACTGCTTCAAACTGTGACTTTAGGATTAAAATGTGTACTTGCTGTGTAATATATCACACCTATTAACATGCTAAAGAGCTCATTAGTGTTGTTTATTTCACATGCAAGTGCTCATAATATGTATAGTGTAGAAAATGCTGTGCATGAGTTTTGGGGTGTGTTTTTTACCTCTTCTGTGACCAAACACGTCACTAAGTGCCGATATATCGGAGTTGTTTCTGAACCGCTGCGCTGGTCACATCTCGCTTTTCTCCCTGACGCCGCCTGATGTTTATCACACCGTCTGATTTTATTTGGCAGTGGCGGCTTATCGAGGGCCAACATCTGGTCGGTAACCATAGTAACTGCCCAGCCAGATGAAGCCTGGGTTCGAGAGATCGACAAGAATCTCCCACGAGAGAGAGAAAATGGAGCGAGAGGAGAATTTGATGGACGTAGAGGTGGCCTAGACGAGTGTGCAAGGAAAGAATAAGAAAACACACACTGTGTGTGTGTAGTTTTGTGTAACTGTAATGATACAAGCGTTCACTTTTAATTATAACAGCAGAGTTAAGAAGAGCTTTCATTATATATAAAATGCCATCATACGAACATTAATAACCAATAATTGTCTGACACAGATTGATTTTTATTTACAATAAATTGTGGAAATAGATCTAACATATGAATAATTTTACTTGAGGTAGATTATTGCTAGATTTGTTTCATATATTAAGGTTGAAACAACTGTAGTAATGCAGTAGGGTCGTCGGTTCGACTGTTTGTGTGCTTTATTGTAGTTTGATGAGGAGATAGAAGGAGACTCATCTACCCTTGACCCTCATCCTTAACCCTTGTGTTTAAAGTCTCTTTGACTTTTTCCCTCTTTTGGTTTGATCCTCATACGCAACCCCTCCAGTGTTCTACCTCATCCTCCTTACACCATAAACCATTCCGAGTTTTACAGCTTGTACATAAAGACTTAAAAGCTGAATCTTGTAAATCTTGGTAATAAAGCACTACATTTTCATTTCTATCTGCCGGTCTTGTTTTTCTGGACGATGGTTTATTTCTCTCTCAGGTGGGCGCGGGGGAGTGAAAATCTGAAGAGTTGCACTTGAGTTTTTTCGAGAGAAACGTTTGTGGACACCTGACACCAGCACGTCCCTTCCAAATCCAGTAGTGATATTTATCTGATATTTACATGTGTGGGTTTGGAGATTCACATTTATTAGGCAGCAAAAGCTTTTATGGGACCGGGGAAGAGATTTATTATCGTATTTTATATTGAATTTATACAGAATATAAAACAATAATACAACATCACAAAGGTTTTAAATAGTGTGTCGTGCTCTTGGTCTGCGTCTGTCAACAATGGTCCAAGGACGTATCAGTGAAAAATCGTTTATAAAGCTGCCAGGGCTTTTTGGAAGGCATTTTAAATCACTGATAAAGTTCAAGCTGCTTCTAGTGTTATAATTAACCGTGCAGCACAACTAGAGGACCAGCATCATATTAGGAAGGTGGTCATAATGTTATGCCCGGCAATTTTAGTGTGTATTCAAACACTTTAGTTAGTAGTTTTCTATAAGACAAAGAAACCTCGGGTCACGGGAGCAAGTTTTAAGAGGCAAGTTGAGGTATTAATGCAACACTTTTACTCCACCTGAGCTTAAATCTTAAAAAATTTCATACAGTTCCCGTCCTGACAGCTACAATGACCAGTGCTGACAAAATAATACATTATATTTTAGGAATCCGGGTTGCAAATAAAGAGCTACTCATAATACTCGTACTCATAAGTAGATTTACTCTTCAACAAGGATTATTATATATGAAATTAGATATGAATGGAGGGTAATGTTTTATTGGGGTTGGGGGTGGGGTAAAAACATTTTGGCTGTGCCACCACATAGCAGGAACATCATCGGTTTAGGAACTTCTATAGTGAGATCGGACACTGTATGGCGTTTTGATGGGACCCAAACATACATGATGCTCATGCTGGTATGTTCTGTGTTTGCTGTGGGTGGCGTCTCAGGCATCGTGTCTGTCCGGTTCTAGGTTCTGATTTAGGGTTAAGAAAGCTCTTCTCAGTGCCATGCGTGGTGATGGATGGGAGTGAGGTGAAAGGAAAATGCTTGTGTAAGAGAGAGGGAGTAGAACGGGGCGAGCTGACCACCCAGGCTCACCTTTACGAGGTCTGGAGGGAGGACGGCGCAGGCCACAGTAATTCTCAGATTCCTCCGGGAGATTCACGAGCCACTTCAGAAGGAATGTGACCAGGCCACGTGCCTGAGGTGGTGGAGGGGTGGGAAGTGAGGTGGGGGGTTGAGTGTATCTCTAAAATAATACATGCATGTTTCAAAACCTTTTCCTTGGGTAAGTAGGGCAGCATGATTATGTTTTTGGGAACCGCTATTGACCTCAATAACACACGATTGTGGTACTTTATATTACAAAATATCATAATGGTCAAAAAATTTACACACACACACACACACACACACACACACACACACACATTGCTTAACCCAATTACGCCACATCTATGCCAAACAAATCCAAATTCTATGCCAGCTTCAGACGGAAGTCCAGACGTGGGGGCAGACGGCTCATGACCCCCAGACATGTAGCGATGCATTATAACACACAGTCTCTGTGTACCTTATCGCCCTAAAAGCCTGCGCGACTGTGGGAACAACGCTGTCATTTCCTGTCCCTATGGTCCACAGCCAATTGGCATCAGATAAGAACTGTCCCTCGACCAATCAGCGCAGAGGTTGCGATGAGGTAGCGCTGAGAAAACAAGGGGAAAAATCCCATTACATTTTGATCCTAATTGCCCCGCAATTCCCACCAAAAATAGTTGTTTTCCACATAAGGTGGTTTTTGTTTTCGGGTGTAATTATGACTCTTTTCATGTTTGCGTCGCTCCCCCGATGCCCTGTGACCTTGAAGGTCGGAGCGCAGGATATCCCACTCCTCTCGTCCCAATAATGTGGCCTTCAGAACGCATGAAGAGGGGCATTGAGGCGACGGCAGGAGGAGCACGAAGGCCTATCGTTCCATCAGAGAGGCTGGGAGAGTCGACACCCCCGGCACAGGCAACCAGATCAAAGAGTGGACCAAAGAAAGAGGCATGATGCATGACACACACACACACACACACACACACACATACATACTCATGCATACACCACACACACACACACACACACACACACACGCTCACACACACACATAAATATACTCATGTCTACACCACACACACATACACACACTACGATCACACACAACACAAACTAACACACATACACACACAAAGAAAGTGTCAAATGGACGAATCAAAAAACTCATGGGAAACGTTTTGTGTGTACTTGTAACACACTTGTAAGTTCATTTAAACAGAAAATTGTGTTTCAGTTGTTCTAAAAAGAAAAAAGTTTAAATATTACCCAACTGTCGTGAAGTATGGCGGCTCTACCTGAACTGTTATTGCCCCACATTTAACATTCAGCATTGGACATGTTGCTGAGTGCTTGGAGAGTGTAAAATAACGGGAGGATTTAAGTATGTAGAAGAAAAACATTCCACGTGCCATGAAGAAAAAGAACCTGGATGATGCAGCTGAATCACCTAACCAACGAAGTTACACACACTTCACTTTATTCTTGTACTTACTGTCAATTTTTGTTTTCTTTTCAGTCTTTGAGGGTTTCTACATTAAACTGAATACAGCGGGGAAAAAACATGAAGATATTGAAAGTACACGTAACCAGGAGGAATATTTCTTTTCAATAATAAATCATCTTTAACTTTGAAGATATTTTTACTTTTCAATGTTCTCGTTTCTTCTGGACACTATTTGAACAGTGGTAGCCTAGTGGGTAGAGCGTTGGGCTGGGAACCCAAAGGTTGGTGGTTCAAATCCAGGCTCTGCTACACGGCCACTAAGACCCTTAACCCTGTCTGCTCCAGGGGGCGCCGCACGTTGGCTGACCCTGTTATGGCGCTCTGACCCCCGACTTCCAGACACGTTGGGACATGCGAAGAGAAACATTTCGTTGTACTGAACATCTGTATATGTGTAACGACAAAATTTGAATAATAAAATTTAAAAAGCTTTTTTACGGGAGTTCAGTTTCAATCGTTTGGTATAAATACAGCGATCGGGGTCCCGGGCCTTCGGGATCGGAGGGGCCCCGTAATGCTTTTAGATAATTTTTGAAACTAATTTATACATTTTTAATATAAGCAGATCGCTCGTGACCCGGGTTTGAGGAATTAATGCCTCGTTTTCCCCCCTTTTGTCTCGGAACAGATCGACTCCGTGCGTCAGTAACGAAGCGCTACGCAGTTCCGCCTCTCCTCCAACACTGGAGTCATTGTCAGAGATGTCCCACAGGCACGCTGGTAAACAAAAGGGCCCATGGCAGTGCCAGGCAGGGCGAGATCGAAGCGTCGATGGAATGCAGCAGGGGCAAAAATGGCAAACGGGGCGTAGTCCCGGACCGACAGAACCGTCAACGGACAGTCACGGCTACACGGGCATCAAAGCCGCCCACCGACGACCCACGTATGTTCTTCTGGACGCTCCGGGAACAATGTCTGGAAACTAAAAGTGCGTAGCGCGGATGTAAGCGGCTCCCATTCGTGGGTAAGACGATACGGACGAACCGTAGCGGTTAGAGGACACTTGATACGACCACTGGATCGGGTACACCTGATACAGAAGTGCAGCCCGGTGGTATAAACTTACCCGCCTTTCTACCGCCACGCATTATTCGTCAGCTCACAACCCTGTAAAGAGGTGAAAAACCACCACTACAGGTCACCAGATGGACTTCAGGTCCTCAGAGTCGCCGGTGGCCTGGCGGTTTGAGAACCGAAGTCACAACTGAAGCAAGGACGCGGCGAAGATCCTAAACGTTCTCTGGGTGCCGTAGCTACAATAGGGCTGCCCAGCGCTCCCGGGCCTGTGGTCAATAATCAACTTCAAATGTTATTTCTCATTACACATATACAGATGTCCAGTAGAACGTTTCTCCGCGCATGCCCCAACTTGTCTGGAAGTTTGGGGTCAGAGCGCAGGATCGGCCGACGTACGGCGCCCCCTGGAGCGGACGGGATTAAGGATCTCGCTCAAGGACCCAGCAGTGGCTGTGTAGCAGAGCCTGGATTTAAATCCCCAACCTTTGGGTTCACAGCCCATCGCTCGACCCACAAGGCTACACTATACCCGCAATAATGCCCCCTGGTGTCTGTTTCAGTGCATGGCATGGTATTCTATTTATTTATCTTCCTTCGTTTTTCTTTGGGGGGGGAGGAGGGTCCGTTTTGGATGTATGTGGCTACACACATATACACACACACAAATATTGAACGATGTTCCAGGAAGGTACAAGTCTAAGAGTGTGACGATAAAAATCTAACAGATATAATGTCTTGATGCCGTTATCAGGATTGAACAGTTATTAGAACAGGACGTCCATGTGAACACTTGAACGATGCCGTCGGGTGTCCCGAAACCTGCCGGAAGGTTCCGTGAAGACAATAATTCCTCATTACAGAGACAGAAATGACTTCACGTAAATGATTTAGCATCACCGGAGTTATCGGCTGTTTGCCATGACGCATCGAAACTCGAGCTGAACGATTAGAGTCTTTAAATGACTGCTGGGAATGAAAGTCCGTCGTGTAACACTAATAATTAAGGATTCATTCGGCTGGAGCGTAAAAAGAAAAAGAAAAGGGGGGGGGGTGAAACGTTCGATTTGTCTGCAATTAATCTATCATCGATGAATAAAAGTGAGCAAGAAATGTCACGTCTTGTGTTTTCTCGAGCAACAACAGATCGTGTGAATACATTTTAATTCTTTCAGAGAGTAAAATACATGCCGGACAAGAAAGTTACAAATCCATGGATGCCGTTCCGGCATAATCAGGTCATCCCGGATCGCAGATTCATCACTGTAACCGAATCGTTTGATCAGATTAAAACAGTCCGAGTCTCTATTCGGGCCCCTCCAGTCACTGCTTCTTCGATTTCTTCTTTCTGTCGGGTTTGCCGGCCTCGTCCAGCGCTTTTCTCTTGGACGCCATTTTATTCGCCTGGAGGGAGAAAAAAGGAAAACGGTTAATGATCGGCGAAGCATCATGGGAACGGCTGCCTCGGCGGCGACGGAGGGGGTCAAGGACCCGGACGCGTACGTGACCTGCCGCCCTTTCACTGGTCATCCATTAACAGTAAAACCTTCATTTTTTTACTCATTCTGGTATCGATAAAGCGCTTAATTAATAATTCAATCCTACAATCCACAAGTCGTTCGATTCTTATAACGAAGAGTCACGTCATAATCGACGGCATTCATGCTCGAGTATCTTTTATTTTATACACTATTTAGATGTACTAAAGAAGTTT
Organism: Ammoglanis amapaensis; assembly: GCA_028566735.1. NCBI lineage: Eukaryota > Metazoa > Chordata > Actinopteri > Siluriformes > Trichomycteridae > Ammoglanis > Ammoglanis amapaensis. Next base: position 7,500 of record JAOUQU010314013.1, read on the forward strand.
AATAATATTTCTCAAGTATGTGTAGTCTATAGGTGCGTCCCTATAGGTAAGTGCACTGTAACGTAACGTGGTGTGTGTGTGTGTGTGTGTGTGTAACGCGCACCGAGCACTTACAGGTAGTGACAGTGACATTTTATCGTGTTTATATTGTTTATACGTCCGACTTCATTCGCCGTCGTGCATCATTCTGCGATGGCAGCAATCAACACGTCGGTTTAGTGTTCTACATAAGTTCTATTTAGATGAGGAAGAATGTGGAAGACGTTGTAGTTTCGTCCCGTAATAAAAAGTGTTTCTTATTCTGCACCTACGTTACCGGAGCAACCTGCGTGTTCGATTCGATCTCATTCAGTTTCATTACAGGTTCGAGTTCCATCGTCATTTCTGTTTATTACTGAGGTGTGTGTTGATGACGGATCGAGGTCGATCTTGATTTATTACTGTTGTTGGACCGGCGATTCCATTAATAGCTCGGGAAGCTCGGAATTCGTACCTCTCGGACCTTCCTCTTCTTTCCGAACATGATTTTATTGTACAGGTATTTATCCTTCTTCTTCATCATCATGATGGCCAGCCTCTTCTCCTCGGCCTGCTCCTCCTGCTCCAGTCGCTGTCGGTTCACTGCGGTCGCTTTACCCGGGGTCACCTTAACTGATGAAGTCTATGAGAGAGAAAGAAAAGGTAAATAAATCCTGCATATTACTTCACTGTATTTTCTGATGTATGCTTATTTTACTCTGCATTACGTGTCATTTATAAAGCACGAGACACGAGCTCGGCCGGGTGTCCAATTACTTTCGGCTATACGACGCATCCACTAATTTACCGCATCGCTAGATAAAGCCAATTCATTCTTAATTTCATTGACCTTCGGATGTCAGATTTTACACTGTCCGAGAACAGGAACCAAGTAATCTGAAGGACGCCGGTTCAGATCCTCACCGATGCCAGGTTGCTGCCGTTGGGCTCCCGAGCGAGGCCCTTACACACTCGATTGCTCAGGCCGGACCTGTAAGTCGCTTTAGATAAAGGCGTCTGCTTAATCCTGAAGATGTTCATGTGATCGATTCTCACGCATGCATCCGGAAACCAGGACGTCCTCGCGGAGAACATGCTAACCAAATGTTTAAGGATACGATTCCGTACCAGATCAAAAGTTTTTAGACGCTCGTGAGCAAATCGGAACCACCTCGTTCCATCGATCTATTCATGCCGAACAAAGTTATCGGATCATTTATTTTATTTGTTTATGTGATTTATTTTAACACCCAGCGGTCAGAAAACCGATGAATGTTTAACCGAACCTGACCGGCGTCCGGCATCAGGAACCGCTCGTCCGTGGCGGTTTTATGGCGCTTTAAATCACCGAAGGCTGAAGAACCCGACGCTGTTCCGTGGTGGAGGAGCGGCGGTCGGTCGGCGGCTCGCGGCTTCGGTAAGCGACGGCTGTTCGGCCGCCGTACGAGCGAGTAAACGTGGAAGCAACCGGATGGGACCGGATCAAACCCACGCTGTGTGTTAACTGGAGATGCTGAAAGTGTCGTGTGTGTGTGTATGTGTGTAACCTGTAACAGAGTGGCGACCTGTTCAGGTGTTTACGTTTATCGGCCCAGTGTGTGTGTGTGTGTGTGTGTGTGTGTGTGTGTATGACCGTGACCCTAAACAAAATCAAACCTCTCTTACTTTGCCCTGAGTTCTCTGCTCCTCTATATTCTTCAGCCTAGTTTCCTGTTCGGCCTCTTCCTCGTCTTCATCCTCGTCCTCATCATCCTCGTCTTCCTCATCCAGCTCTTCATCCTCCTCCTCCTCTTGTTCTATAAAGTGAACAAGATGCTCGTATATGTAGAAATACAAACATCTAAATCCAGAAACCAGTCTGTCCGTCCGGTCGTAGCACGAGTGACCCAAGCCGTACCTTTTCCGCACTAAAAACTAAATAAAAAACACCAGCACTGCAGAACTGACCGAAGCAAACGTGGATCCGTCGGACTCACCGGGGTTCTCTCCTCTCTGGAACGCCAGGAGTTTCTGCTTCTCCGGGGGAACGTAGTCGCCCTCTTTCTCCTCCACAAAGGGCGAGAGATGGGGAGGAAGTGCCACGCCCAGGAAGTAATCCTCCACCGGAAGCAGCATCTTCGCATTCACACAGTCGAAGATCCACTGAGGTTGAATGTAGTACCTAAAACATGAACCCGCACCACCAACAAAGAGGAATTATCAGCATCACACACACACACACACACACACACACACGCATGTGAATGTATTCAAGGGATGTAGCGACACATTCTACCCACGATGCAACATGTTGCGCTTCAGAATAGACGGTCACACATCGTTTATTTACCTCAACAAATAAAATCCCCTTGATTACTGAAATCTAAATCGAATTAAAGAACATAAACATCGAATTTATCGTATAACTAGGGCGCAGGTTTGTGTACCGACCATCAGGTGGCGTCCCGAGCAGTATCCAGGAAAGACGATAAAAAATAATCCCTACAAAAAATATTTAGCATTTCCTTTTCACAATGACAAAATTGATTCGTGTTTCACACACACACACACACACACACACACACACACACACACACATGTGCGCATGCACGCACACACAGAGCGACAGATTAATGTAGGAACTCATTTCCCCTCCAGTCGAATGATCATCGGTTCATAGTAAAGATTCGTTCGTTCTTTAACTCGTTTCACCGGCTAACGACAGAATAGCAACTCAAATCTCTTTCCTGATTGGCTCTCGAGTGTTTGAGTGACAGTTTAGTGAACGAATGAAGTCGAGGGTAGGGAGGGAGCGTCAAAGAGGAGAAGAATCAGTCTAAATCTACATAGTACATCACGGTCGTATTGCACGCACAACATGAGATGAGGAGACATGGCCAAAGGGCCATATGTGGCCCGGGGGCCGTAAAAACAAAACAAAAACAAACCAAATAATGTGGAAATAAATCAAACGCCTTCCAAAAAGCAAAAGCAAAGCGCCCCCGAACCTGTTGATGTACTGTTTGTCCAGACTGGGTCGGTCCACCACGTGGTGAGTGATGGTCTCATCTGTGATGTCATAAGTGCTCCCGATACACAGAGATTTATCCCAGGAAACGTGCGCACCGAAACACCTGCACACAAGCGGAAATGACATCACAAACGTTTCCTCGTCATGGAAACGTCCCAGCAGACGCTCAAGTTCAGTACGCTGGGGGTGGGGGTGGTGGGGCGTAGACGCACCTCAACACGAACGCCAGAGACTCTCGGGGAACTTCTCTGTTGAGGAAGAACTTCAGGCCGTCGAAAAGCTTCTTCTGTTGCTCCTCCAGTTTCTGAGCTTGTATTCTCTCCTCCATCTTCTCCACGTCCTCCTGAAGAGAGAGAGAGAGACCACAGGAATGATATCTAGTTCATATGGACGCCAATATGCGTCAGAACCACGACGCCCTCTAGTGTTGTAGCGGTGAATTACTTCACGGTACGTCACTAACACACACGACTCTTGTCATAAAATCACAATACAGAACCCACAAGGACATCTTACATAAACGAAATATTAACTAATAGAAAAAAAATTCTCTTATCATTTATTATTATTAAATTAAAAAATAAAATAATATACAGCCACGCATCACCTTACTACGTGGTTGATCGTTTCCAGGAGACACGACTTAAATTAAATTTTATTTATGATGCATTTGCATTAATATCTAGTTCATAAGACGTTAATAATAATAATAATAATAACTGGTTGATCCTTTATATGTATTAAACATACATTTATTTGAATTTATATTGTTAATTAAATAAATGTCCAGGTGATGCGCTACAAGTTATTTGTACCACTTACATGTACTAAACATCCTGTTTAAGTCCTGTTTATTCTGCACTTCTCACAGCTGGAGAGTGTGTGTGTGTGTGTGAGTGATAAATCAATAATAAATAAACCCGTCCAGCATGAGGCGCTTTACTGTAATCTGGGTTTGACATGTTGAGCAAACAAGAGCATCGACGGCTCTTATATAAAGAATTCTGGTGGATGGTAAATGTGTAAATCTTGTCAATCTCTTCCCCTGCTGTGTGTGTGTGTGTGTGTGTGTGTGTGTTCCGAGCTGTTTGTTCGCGTCTGGACCGAGGAACCATGGTGAGCGGCTCCCGAGTGAAACACCTGCAGGTGAAAGTGTGAACCACAGGCCACCCTGAAGCAACTAACACCTGCTAACACACAGTTTAAAGCTGCTACAACAAGCTAATCCTGCTTCCTCCTCAACAGCAGAGGTCATTAAGGGTTTAAAAGAAAAACAAAAATCCTCGTTCACCCCTTCGGCGGGGAAGTGGTCCAGCTCGGCGTCCTCGTCTGCTGCCGTCGAGGCGACCCGGGCCAGACTGGCGCTCAGCGCCGACAGTTTCTGCAGAAACATTTATTTAATTAGAACCAGGAGAGTCTTTACAGTCAAAGATGGATCCGAATCGTATCGGGACACCTTACTAATAAGTGGATAAACACACACACACACACACACACACACAAAAGAGGTCAATACGGGTCCGAACCTCCAAGTGTGTTTCGGAATCCATGGCGTAATCCTCTTCACACTCTGCTTTAAGATCTGTCTCCCCTTTCCCATCCAGCTAAACACGGATACAAGAAACGTCAGGGTGCTGATGATCAAAACACTCGCCCCAGATTGTCAGAGTCCACACACACACACACACACACACCAACACCACGTTACACACACACACACACCTTAGGTGGGTAGTTCAGGTTGAGACTCTGGTAGAGGCGGAAGTTAACGAAGCCGAGCAGTGTGGTGTAGAGCTCCGTGAAAGTGGCCATGACTCGGTAGTCCACGTCTGTGGGATGCTACACACACACACACACACACGAAAGAGTAAAACGTGCAGAATAAACAGGCGTTTGCATGACCAGGGCATGAATGTTGTGACGTGGTGGTTAAAGACTTGTAGTGCAACAATTCAACATTTATTTAAATAACATAATAAAAGTAGAAATCGATATATGTTATAATATATATTTATATATATAAATATATTTTAATTAACGGAAAATCTGAAAACGACTTTAAATTGTTCAATTAGCGGTCGTGTCCTGGTGGTTAGAGAACCGTTCTTGTGATTAGAAAGTGATGGTTGATGGTTCGAGTTGACAAATCGTTTGAGATTCATAAATGATCAAATATCACAAGGGTGTTTAATAGGCGAGCATTTCGCATTGCATTCTGGGTAAAAAAAGAAAGCCTTTCATCACTATGATGATCTACATCAGGGGTCACCAACGTGTGGTGGTCGCCCGCGAGGACCTCATGAGTCGCCCGCGGGCCTGTTCTAAAAACAGCTCATAATAGTGAAAGTTACCAATG
>JAOUQU010314232.1:0-12881 GCA_028566735.1 Ammoglanis amapaensis
TAATCTTATAAAAAACACCTAACTGACTTATAATCTTATAAAAAAAACACCTAACTGACTTATAATCTTATAAAAAACACCTAACAGATTTATAATCTTATAAAAAAACACCTAACTGACTTATAATCTTATAAAAAAACACCTAACTGACTTATAATCATAAAAAAAACACCTAACAGACTTATAATCTTATAAAAAACACCTAACTGACTTATAATCTTATAAAAAAAACACCTAACTGACTTATAATCTTATAAAAAAAACACCTAACAGACTTATAATCTTATAAAAAAACACCTAACAGACTTATAATCTTATAAAAAAACACCTAACAGACTTATAATCACGATGGAACAACATTTCTAAGCAATTTCAGAGTTCAAAATACTTGCTCGGGGGGTCCAACGGTGGCAACTTTGGGGGTAATTGGGCATCAGCTGGTGACCTTCTGATCCATTAGCTTAACCATTAAGCCGTCACTGCCTTTATTGCTCGAGGGTCCAGGGGCTCGTGCATTTCGTCCTGCTGATGTTTAGTTGGGTGAGTTGATCTTTCTGATTTATACTTCTGCGTGGTCAAATGCACTGTGTTGTAATTCCTTGTCACAACTCTAGAGGGCGGTGAGTTTTTTTTTTTCTTTGTCACGAGTCATCGTTGTAGATCTCAGTGATGGATATTGAACAACGAACGCCAAGACAACCATCAAGAGCCGTCACTAAGCTATTACCTACAAACGTGCCCTCGCTATTGCTTTGATGGCTGAAATGCTCCCCCTTGTGGTCCTCACGTTTGGTAACGTTCTGACACGTATTTAGAAAATGTTTGAGGTGACTAAACCTCCTTGCGCGAGACACCAACTTCCTTGAACTGCTCCCCCGGGCATCATGGCCAGAAGTGCCCAACGATCATGTCGGCCGTTTGTGCTCAGTGCTGCCCCCTAGTGTGTGCACGAGTGTACAGATTTTGTTAAAATGTTCGAGGACTAATTCCTGTGTGTGTTCGTTTTATTGCACAGAAGCATTTCCCTTGAGTTGCACTTCCTCTTTTTGCTAACAAGGCATGACCTGATGAGACAGAACTTGCCCTACCTGAAACACTCGTGTATCGAAGCGTCGGTTGGCATTTGGCGCCAAACCGCAACCCCCCCGCCCGCCCTCGTTAACAGCACATAAATCACACTACTGTATGATAAATATGAACAAAAGCAGATTAACAGATTAACCAGATATTATTAATAATGCATCGTAAATAAAGTGCAGCACTGTGCACGGTTAGTTTCGGAGGAGACGCTCGTCGTTTTCCGACGTGTCTCTCGGAACTGATAAACGAGGTAAGGTGATTTATGTTTGTTAATACGCTCATCGGCCACTTTATTAGGAACGCTTATACACACACACTTATCACATTAACTTGGATCGTAGTGCGAGTCCGAACAGACAACTGATTCGTCCGCTCATCTGAAATGATTCGCTTTAAAAGTCTCCACATTTTGGTTGGAACAACACCGCACATCCTGGCACTTGATCGCGTGTTTCGTTTGGCAGCCCGTGACCCAAATAAAGATAAACAAACCTTGTACTTTGGATCTGGATGCTTATATCTGGAAGTATAAGAACAGCAAAGCTGCCGTTTTAACCAGAAAAAATCGATTCGAATCACTTCTTGGTTGTTCTTCTGTTGTTCCAGGTTCATCGTGGTAATGGCGGGGCCCATCGATCATGCCAGAGCTCAGATCTCCAAAATTGTACGTCTGAAAATCTTTTCTGATTGCAAAGAAATGACAGAAGTTGAGCGCTTTAGTCACGCACTTATTTGTTTGTTTGCTGGCAGTTTAACGGCGAGCCGCGCTCGTACTCGCGCTTCAGTGCCAACCAGATCAACGACGAGGAGAACATCGAGGTAGAGATCAAACACACTGAAGAGATGGAGGAGGAAGTGGTGGGCTCTTTTACCCACAAACCCGAGCACCCGTATAAGAAACTGCTCGTCATGGTCGTGGGTCTGGTCATGATCTTCCTGGCAGGTGGGTCGAATGTGTGTGTTTGTATACGTGTTATTTATAGGTTGGGCAATTGTTACACACACACACACACACACATGTAGACAAGAAATTATACACAGAGAAGAAAAATATATATACACACACACGTAGAGAAGAAATCATACACACATGAAGAAAAATATATACACACACACACAGAGGAAATCATACACACATGAAGAAAAATAAATACACACACACACACACACGTCGGGAAGAAATCATACACACATGAAGAAAAATATATACACACACACACACGTAGAGAAGAAATCACACACAAGAAAAATATATACACACACACATGTAGAGAAGAAATCATACACACATGAAGAAAAATATATACACACACACACGTAGAGAAGAAATCATACACACATGAAGAAAAATAAATACACACACATGTAGAGAAGAAATCATACACACATGAAGAAATATATATACACACACACACACGTAGAGATGAAATCATACACACATGAAGAAAAATAAATACACACACACACACACGTAGAGAAGAAATCATACACACATGAAGAAAAATAAATACACACACACACACACACACATGTAGAGAAGAAATCATACACACATGAAGAAAAATATATACACACACACACGTAGAGATGAAATCATACACACATGAAGAAATAAATACTCACACATGAAATAAAATAACCAGACAAATTTCTGAAGCTCTTCAACACTATTTTCTTCATCCCAGGATACAATAATCAGAAGTAAATAAACTGTTTATTTTCTATATCTGTTTACAATCTATAACTGCATCTCTACGTTCATATCTTGGCAGGTTATCTCGTGGGATTCATATCGCATCACAAACCTAAAGCCGTCGAAAACGCCTTTGTTCCGAGCGTGCAACCGTCCCATACACCTGTGACTCAGGACGAAGAGCTACCCGTGGACGAGGACGAGTCTACCGTCCCGTTTCTGGATTGGAGCAGCATCACCACGATGCTGAAGGAGCAGCTGAAGACCGCGGCGTTCAACGAGCGATTAACGTGAGTTCCAAATGGAAACGGTGGAACTTCAGTAAAACTTCACTCACTGCTGCAAAACTCACCTCCAGTTTATCTTTCTGATGGATAAAATATAAAAAAACCCATTTCATTCATTAACTGTTTGATTTTAATTTTTTATTTATATGGTGTCTGTTTCAGAAAGTACACCACCCAGACACAAGACTGGGGCATCAGCGAGGAGTCCCTGGCTATTCAGGTGATGAATGAGTTCCAGGCGCTCCACATGAATCCCTGGACTGACACGCACTACGTTAAGCTACAGGTACCGTCCAGGTGAGTAACCACTGAGTCCTGGCCTTAAACGGAACCGCCGTATCTTGGCTATGGACAACCAGATGCAGACTAGCACACTGGAGTCCTGCGTGTGGTCGGGGTCGCGCCGTTTCTAGGTATCAGTATTAACGAGTTTGGCTAAAGCTCTAATCCAGAGTTTAATCCGCATAATTATACATCACCGGGGTTGCCAGATTGTTTTTTTTATTGTTGCTTTTTGGGTTGCATTCCAACTTTGGGTGTTGGACAGGACCGGCGTGTTTTACGGCTTGTATACGTTTTATGGATGATACCATTGTTGATGCTGGGAGCTCTACAGCGCCCCCACCTCCTTAGCATTTTCTCATATTATATTGTGGTCAGTTTGTGTATTGCAGCCAGTTTGTGTGTCGTTTTAAGAACTGAACACGCCTTGTTAAACAGAATTAGTTCTGAGACAATAATTCTGATTCGTATCTTACATGGAATTAATTTAAGAGGCCGAGACGACTTGTATCTTGCACAAATGAAACTGAAGTATTAGCTATAAACATGTGTATTTTGTTTTAAAACCACTGATTGGTCGTTGATCCAGTGTCTTGTTTTCACAGTGAAAAACCCAACGAGATCTTTTTCCGATCGGAAAAGATCGTGCCAAAGGGATTCCTGGCGTACAGCGCGACGGGAAGCAAACAGGTGAGTGTCTGTGATCGATATCAGACGTCTGAGTGACCTGAAGTGTGTCCGGAATTAAACTGTTGGAAATAAACTCGCGTACTCGTGAACACCTTCGTCTGCCATGTCGACCTTTCACAGGGTAAAGTGGTGTACGCTAATTATGGTCGGGTGGGCGACCTGACATATCTCAAGGCCGTGACCTCCGACCTGAACGGGACCGTGGCTCTGATGAGAACCGGGAAAATCAGCCTGGCAGAGAAGGTACAGCAGAACCTTTCTACTCCAGATCGTCTCTAAACATGTCACGTTGTATCCTGATCGGACCTTTACCCCTCGAATACCCTCCCCAGGTCGCGAATGCTGCCCAGTTCGGCGTGGCTGCGGTTCTTATTTATTTGGAACTTCCTGACAAACTCGACACCGAACTCTACGGCCACGTGAGTCTGTCGCCGTGGTGCTTGTTGCCGTGTCGGGCGTGTGTTCGTTTATTTATTTATTATTTGTTCTGACTTCCGATCGTATCCAGGTTCATCTCGGAACCGGCGATCCCTATACCCCGGGGTTCCCTTCCTTTAACCACACCCAGTTCCCACCATCCAGATCGTCTGGGCTGCCTCAAATCCTGGCTCAGAGCATCACCGTGGAAACGGCCCTCAAGATCCATCAGTGAGTTCATCGGCTCCTGCAGCCTCAAGAGTTTATAAAACTCTTCAGCTTTAATTTTAATATTAATAGTAATGAATAATTATTGATCATGATTATTACTGCAATTATTTTAATATTAGGTATTATATATCTATTGTTACTTGTTTTATTTCCATTTATTATTGTTTATTATTAGTAAATAATAGACTAGTAAATATAAATAAATAGTAATAATTGCTCCTTGTATTGGTAGTACTGTAATAACATTTTTAATGACTTGTATTGTGATTATTATAATTATTAATAGTATAATAGATTGCTTTTAATATGATTTAATTGATATTGCTGTATTGTAATTATGATTATTATTGTTATTGTAATTTAGTTATTATAATGTTGTTTATGACTTGTTATAATAATTAGTAATCAGGATCGACCAGGATAAATAGGGAACGATGCTGACTAACGTGGAGTCCTCTCACCCACAGGAACATGGCCGGACCGGATGCACCCGACGACTTTAAAGGAAAACTGACCCTCGGGAAGTACACGCTGGGCGGAGTTAGTGATGTCACCGTCACCGTTAACAACGTCCTGCAGGAACGCAAGATCGATAACCTCTTCGGGGTCATCAAGGGCTTCATCGATTCAGGTGAGCGTGTCTTCTCACGCGACGGTGCTGGGGGGGGGGGGGGGGGGGGGTGTTCACGCACTGTGCAGACTCGCTGACCCGGGGTTCGATTCTGCAGATCAGTACGTTGTGCTGGGGGCTCAGAGAGACGCATTCAGGAACGGATTCGCCCGCGCCACAGTCGGTACCAGTCTTCTCCTGGAGCTCGCACAGGCCCTCACCAATATGGTGAAAGGTAACGAATATTATATTGTGTAATTATATCATATTTTGAGCTCCCGTGTTTATAAAAGATTCAACACGAAGAATTGTAACGTATCTGGCAACCATGACATGTAAAAAATACCAACCAGAATACAAAGACCTGATACCTGGTTCTGCTGTTGAATCACTCCAGTATCTAATCTTCAGTTATTTTCTTATAGCTGGATTTAAACCCAGACGGAGCATCGTGTTCGCCAGTTGGAGTGCCGGCGATTACGGCAGCATCGGCTCCACCGAGTGGCTGGAGGTATGTACTGTCACCGACGTCGGTGTAAAGCTTTTAGACTCAGGTCGTGATGTAATGTCGGATCTCTTCCTGTGTGTGTGTGTGTGTGTGTGTTTAACAGGGTTATCTGGCCTCACTGAACAGAAGAGCGTACACCTACATCAGCCTGGATGGAACGGTGGCCGGTAGGTGGCGCTTCTGAACAGAATCCGAAATCCAGACGATTTAGAAAGGATTGTGTTGTAGTGGTGAATTTATTTCTCATTGCATATGACCTTGATGCCGAACTGTGACATCAGCCTGTGTGTGTGTGTGTGTGTGTGTGTGTGTGTACACACGTTACCCTAGTGGCAGCTCAGCGGTTTAAATAGTAGACTTGCCATCAGAAGGTTGCTGGTTTACGCATCGCATTGAATAATAAGAATGAATAACTTACATCGTCGTTGTGTGTTTATTTAGTAAACATGATGAATCTCTATTACAGGATCAAAGCAGTTGAGGGCATCAGCCAGTCCGTTGTTACACAAGCTTCTGGAAGCCACCATGAAGGAGGTTCGTGCCAACTTTTATTGCAGAATTTCTAATTTGGACGTATCTGATTCCTTTATGCGTGTGTGTCCCCTGGTTACGGTTGCCGGGGCATCACCAAGGTGACCGTAAATTCACTTTCACGATCCGCCCATCTCGAAGGAGAACCCAGAAGTCATCACTGACTGGGTTCAGGTCAGGTGATTGCGTGATGGTGTAACGTGTAACTTGTGTAACGTCTGGATGTGTGGAATCCAAACTGCTGACCACTGCTGTATAATCTGGTCCCACTGTGGTTTACCGTGTGTCGTGTTCGTGCAGCCGTCGATCAGTCCAGAGTCGTAACCTTTAATCGTTTTTTATATATATAGGTGAACATCCCTGAAAGTGACACCAAGACCCTCTACCAGACCTTCATCAGGAAAAATGTAGCCGAGTCCATGTATGTAAATCTAACGTTCACCCAAACTGCCCTCGTTACATCCCTACACTCGCCTCCATGGACTTGTATCTAATCCACTTCCTTTCCCTTACCAGAATCGAACCCATGAGGATGGACGACGCCGCGTATCCCTTCCTGGCTTTCTCCGGAATTCCCTCCGTTTCGTTCCGCTTCACCTCGGACGATGTAGGTGCCGTTACACTCCGAACGACCCGAGCTGTGAGATCCTTTACCCCCCTCCTCCCTGACCTCAGTGTCCCCTCTCTGCTCCTCCAGGCTTACCCGTCGTACCCGTACTACGGAACGGACCTGGACGTCCGATCGAAGCTGGACGCGCTGACCCAGCAGAAGCTGCCGCAGTTCTGCGTGGCGGCGGCTCAGCTGGCCGGTCAGATGGTCCTCCGCCTGGTCCACGACCACATCTTGAATCTGGACGTTGCCGCCTACAACACCGTCATCAGAAAGAACATCTTCGATGTCAAAAAACGTGTCAACCTGCTCAAGGAAGTAAGTGGACAGAAAGGACCCCATCTCACCAGTTAAAGGTGCTCTAGGCAACCTTTGACTGTTTTCTTTCCCCCTACAGACCTGGAGTGAATGTCCCCCGTCGTAAAGACACGCTGATTTAATTCCTTAATAATTTCTCCAAATATAAAGTTCTGGCATCTACACTGTTACCAAGGGAGTTTAAAGTTTTATTTTAATAGACCAGAACAGAAGAGAAGCAGTTTTGTTGTGTTTACCACTAAACGGTCTTTACTGGTCCAGTGTCTCTAGGTTTTCTGTGATGCAAGACTACTCGGCGACGTGTCAACAACCAAGCTGGACTCGAACTATTATAATCGTGAAAATATCTAAATATATTGTGCAATAGCAACTCGCTCACATCTTTATAACTTTTAAAACTTATTTGATTCCGAATCCTGATTCAGTTCAAAGATTCGACTGCAGTATGAACCGTCCGGCTCTTCTTGTGTCCCTGAAGGTCCAGGCCAACGAATTCTTCCCTCTGTCGTGTAATTGGCTCATCAAGGTGTCTGGCTCGTACTCTCGCGCCGTCTCCTCCCTGCTCACCGAGATCCAAATGAGCGATCTGAATGACGAGGAGCGTTGTCGCAACATCAACGACCGCATCATGAGGGTAAGAGAAAAAAGAACCAAACCCTTCTCACATTCACAAGAATCATTTGTTTTCAACTAAGCTGATTTCTTATTTCACGATGTTAATATCGCCCCCAAGTGGTCTACTGGGAAATAAGCAGTTCCGTAATCTGGATTAAACAAAAACGAATGCATTTTCAATCCCATAAGATCAAAGTTTTCTTGCTCATTCATTCTTGTGATTAGGAAAACCAGGAATGGAGTGTAAATAAAAACATTTTAAATGTTAAATTTAAACGAATAAGCCGGTGAATGAACTGCCACTTCAGTAAGGCCAAACTGATTTTGTTTTGGTTATGAATCGATGCGAGACGTTAAAGGGTTTACGTTAATTAGGTTGTAAATGCATTACAAGTCGTTAATAAGCAGTTATAAAGCATTCATAGACTGGACTCTAGTGAGCATGCTTCGATCTGTGACGTTAAACGTTTGTCTCGAATCATTATTTACTGTGTTATAAAGCATCCGCAAACAAATTAATACGCTTTTATATATCTAGATTTAAACCACTTTACGTGGGGTAAGTGTAACTAAATTTTTGCATTTTATAATATTGCCCTCTAGTGGTTGGAAAATGGACACTACAATGACCATTTCCTGCAAGTAGCTGCATCAGATCACATGAACCTGTGTTGTAAAGATACTAAACGCACACGTCGCACAACGCTTCCGTTTCTCTTCAGGTTGAGCACAACCTCCTGTCACCGTACGTCTCACCCAAAGAGACCCCCTTCCGTCACATCTTCTCCGGCTCCGGCGATCACACACTCGACGCGCTGCTCAAGCACCTCACCGACCTCAAGGAGCAGGCGCCGGGGTCCGACGCCGACCTCATCCAGAACCAGTTCGCCCTGGCAACCTGGACCATCCAGAGCTGCGCCAACGACCTCGCCGGGGACATCTGGACCCTGGATAACCTCATCGACTGAGCAGATTCATGTCCATCAGTAAGGCAGACGTCGATGGAGCCACCCAACCAAGCCACCAAAATGGCAGCTAGTTTAAAAAAATATCCGTTATAGTTTGTTTAATGGCACAAGCAGCTTATTTAATCCCGATGATTATTATCACTATCTAAACTGATTTACAATTGTGACTGAATACTGTTTAAGCAATTGAAGGCTAAGGGTCTTGTTTAGGGGTCCTATGGTGGTGATTTGGCAATGATCTGGCAGACCCATTTTTTTCTGGTGCACTTTCCAACTCTACTAGATAACATCTAAACACCAAAATTGTTAATAACAATACGAGGGTTCTTTAAAAAGTTTCAGCATTTTTAAACCGCAAATAATTTCCAGCTCTGCCTGCCGGCTGGGCTGAGCGACCACACGATTAAAGATTCGCCTGCTGTTCTTCTAGTGGCGAGGTAATAATTTGGTAAGGAACCTCTTGTTTGTTGGACCGGGTGTGTTTCATTACATTATATTCATTAATATTTATTTTCTGTATTTATCAGACACCTTTATCCAAAGCAACAATCTGATAACTCCAGTGCCTAAAGATCAAAAAGTGGGTCAGCGTCCTTCATGATGTAACATTGTACTGGGGTCTGCAAAAAGAAAATGTTTCTAGATGAGCGTGTAGCCACAAATGCTTTCACTTGCAAAACGGTGTCAAAAACTCTCTAAATTTCAAACTTAAAAGTGTAGAAACTTTTTGGTCCCTCGTATCGATCACAAAAACGTCCACTTTGTTTATTTAAAAGATGCTTTTTATAACTAGTTGAGGTTGGGACTTATCGGTTGAATTTATGAAATGTTTCAGGTGAATCTTTTCTAACAAAGCTGCTTTGCCAATATTTCCATAGACGCTACAAAACGACTTGTTGATGATCTTCAACAGTACTTATAATCCATGTTATTTCTAAAATGTTCACAGCAGAACGATTGGTTTTCAGAATTTGGCCGTACAACAAGCTATGCTAACAAATATAATAAACACTCTTGTGTTTATCGTTCAGTCTTTTACATTGGTGGTATGTGCACATGAGTAATCACTTACGCATGTTTACCATATTACCCAAGTATTCCCACTGTCATCTCATATGTGTATGTAATACTGTATGTGTTCCGGAGGAAAAAGCTGCAAATATTTGGGGTCTCCGTTTGCATGATGAATGGTGCTGATTTACTATTCGAAGTCGCCGGATATGTCTCAGTTACTTCAATCGACCGTCTTTCCGGTCGTGGCTGCTTATCAGAACCGTTCATTTACTGGCACTTGAATTTAATTCCAAATCTAAACCCCGTTATAAGATGTTCTGCTGTTTGTTGAATTTAATTCGAATGATTTGTGTTATTTATCAGTGGCAGTGTTCACTATAAATGTTTGTCCTTGTTGTTGTTTTTTTACTATTATCGGAAGCAGTGCCTTCCATAATATGACAGTTATACTGTCCAACTATTATAGCAGCATCTGCTATCAGAAATGAGTTACCAACAGCTGTCCAGAAATGGCTACACGTTTGCCAATCGACTCAAAATCATCGTTGGGTTGTAGTTGTGCAGGTCACGGCCAATATTTCCAATTTTGGTTATAGTTTGTGCACCATTTGGCACAGAATTTATATTATAAACCTCTCCAAACTACAAGGCATGTGCTGATGTATATTCCTAGCTAAATATATAATTTTAGAATGTTTAGTGTCTAAATCTTCAATGCAAGTTACTTTGTAGTAGTTGATTAGTAATGCTGATTGGGCTGCCAAAAATACACATCATTGATGTGATTAGTCAAACATTTACATACATTTTGACTTTAGCGTTCTAGTTAACAGAACCATAATTTTTTCTCACAATGTATCTTGTCCTGGGTCATCAAAAAAGGATCAATTCTTATCAACTAAATACGCTTACGAACATCAGCAAATGCCGTTCGAAGGCCAGATTTTTAGCCATTTCTGAGACCGCGTTCTTTTTGGGACTTCTTTCTATTTTGAAGCATTATCGGGAGCAGGGTCTTCCATAATGCCACTTGTGATGGTAGTTTTTGCCTACCGGTGTTTATTTATCGAGGGCAGTGTTCCTCATAATTCACTGTAGGGTGGATTTAAATTATCGGGGACAGTGTTTCCCATAGTTTTTTATACATATTTATTTTCTGTTGACTTGTGTGCAGTGTTTTTGTTACTATTAAATTAATTATTGTTTCTCGTGCTACGCTAGTTATTAGATGTTACAGATTTTGAGCATTTAAATGAATATGAACTGGGTTTAGACTTATAAACATGTACAGTAGTGTGAGGAACTTTACAGTTTTCATTACTCGAGCCTCGTTTCTCCAACAAACTGGTTCTTCAAAGAACTTTTTGGCTCTTTACAGCAGTTCCTAGAACAACCTGAACTGTTTTATAATTAAAAATGTTATTCACATCTAAAGTGTAGTAGATTTGTGTAAAAGAACAATCTAAAAGCTAAATAAACCAAACTAAACACGAAGCTAATGCCAAACATTTTGTCTTTTGCTTTAGGCTTCATTTATTAAAACTTTAAAACTACTACAAAGACATTGAATTTCTGACATTTTAGTAGGTAAATGTCGACTAAATCTCATGATAGTACAATTTAAAAGCGATGTGCTACGTTTTGAGTTGCTAACGTGTTCGTGTTTATTAGCTTAGTGCTAATTTACACTTAAAACCTCCTCAAATTGTTCTAACTTCGCGATCATCTGGCGACATCTGCTGCTAAACATGTTAAATTGCTGTTAAAGTGTTTTAAATTCAGGAAACATCTTTTTGAATGAATGTTTTAATGAGCTTTATTAAAAGACAAAAATCGTGCTAGCACATCTGAGTTCCTCAGTGACTGTGTGATAATGTTCATTAAAGTTGTGTTATTGTTGCATAGCTTATATGATTTATTTTTTCACACTTCACATTTAGCTTAATTCTAAAATGTGTTTTCTGAGGGGAAAATGTTTTGTTTGTGCTTTATTTTTTTGTGTGAGTATTAAATTGACAAAAGAATGCGAGCACATCTGAGATTCCTCGATCATGGCAAGGATGCTAAAAGTAGCAAAATATTATAAAGTAGACTTGAATGTAGTTAAATTTAAGAAACTGAGCGAGAATATTCGTCCGTACTTCAAAATGTATTATATTTACTCACCTTTGTATAAAACATGATTTATCAACCCAGTTTAGATATTAAATGTTCAAAATTTTACAATCATTTCAAATGTTAGCTCACATGTGATCTTATAGCCTCGTGGTTGCTTTTTGGTTTCTAGGTTTGTCTTAATGATTTTTTTCTTTGTTTTCACAGTAAAGTAGAAAATAAAATGGTTGTGGTGTGTTGACAAAAGTACTTATTTGCTTAAAAGCGTATCTCCTGATCTACTGTGTACTGTAGTTGCATATTTCAATGGAAGCTCGTTTCTACAACCTAAAGAAGAATTAAACACTCTACATTTAAAAATCACATAAATTGACACACTTTTAACTCACTTTCTTATATCAGGTAAAACATCTTGTTTTTGTTCAGGTGATTGAATTGACACATTTTGACTGAAGTTTGTCAAATCTTTTGACTTCATATCTCCTTTGGGATGGAAACGGCTTCCAGAAAATGCTTTTTAATAAAACACTGTATGCAGAAATGCTTTGCTTTAAAATTAAACATGAATTATTGGCATCTAGCTTCAAATCCTGGAAATAACATTTTATAATGGTGTAATTTATTTCAAGTAACCTGAATTGCAAACAATTCTAGATGTCAAATCACTGAGATCGAAAATCTTCACTGTTTATTGCACTCAAGCGCTGGAAATTGGGGGAGAAAATCTCTTGAAACTTTTTTTTTTGGCTAAGAAATAAACATCTTCTGCACTTAAAACTTGTGGTGAATGTGGATCATTTTAGTATCATGTTAACTACTTACAACTATGCATATAGTCAAGTCAAGTGAACTTTATTTATTTAGCGCTTTTTCCAATAGATTTTGTCTCAAAGCAACTTTACAAAATGCAGG
>JAOUQU010314340.1:0-12880 GCA_028566735.1 Ammoglanis amapaensis
AGTTGGGATATGCGAAGAGAAACATTTCGTTGTACTGTACATCTGTATATGTGTAATGACAAATGAAATTTGAATTTCTATTCATTTTACACATCACAGGTTTGGCTAGTCATACCCCAGGGCTGAGACTCGATGAGTTTGAGTTGTGTACGAGCGGCTCCTTCGTGGTTTTCTCCAATCTCTCGACGCATACTAAAACACAGGGCTACCATGTTGTGTTTCTCACTGTCCCCTGGCAGACAGCGCTTAATATAGTCCAGCAGAGCAGTCTTTAATCTGGTGTTCTAGAAATAACATAATTACACACTGAATTAAAAAAAAACACATGAATAAAGTGTGAAAAAACTACTGTTTAAAAAATTCCATACAAAATACTTACAGACTCCACTTTTTTCCTTAGAAGCATCTCAAAACGATGGTTTTGGTTGAGTAAATCAAATATGTACGTCATTTCATTATATCTCCCAATACCAGTCAACAACCGCACCTGAAAAAAAAAACATATTAGTGATGATATGATGATGGTGCAGCAACTGTATTATTGGTAATTGTCATATGGTTAAAAATTTTAAGAAGCCCTTAAAACTGGAACATTTTAGCTATGGCTATTGTAAAAAAGGTTTAATGTAATGCACTGGTAATCCAAAGTTTTTTTGGTACAAGCCCCATCACTGCTACATTGTGCCCTTGACCCTCAATTGCTGTCTGATTGTGTATCGTCACTTAGTAAAAGACAAAAACGTAAATGGAACGTCGGTCCAAATCCCATAGTCAAGCAATCATTTGCACTGAAGACTACAACAAATTTCAGCAGCAGCCCTAGCCACAGTGACCACACACCAGTTCACCCACACCAGACTGCCATTCATATTCAGATGGAATCCTATCACAGTTCCACGCTGGAATACACTGAGCTCCCCAGAGTGACACTTTCTTTCACAAATGTTCGTCTGCATGCTGAGGTGCTTTATCTTATACACTCACGGCCATGGAAGTGATTGGAACACCCGATTCCCATAATTTGGATGGGCGAGTGGATACTTTTGGCAATATAGTGCATGTGACTACGAACTGCCAGCATTTCTCAACTGCATTCTAAAGCTAAGGATGAATAAGTTTCTCACCAGGAGTCCGTATCCCTCCCCATGTGCCAGATGAGTATGACTGAGGTGTCTGGCTGCCTGCAAGACCCTGACGATGCCTTCCATGTTACAAGTGACACTGAAACAGTCATGTGCAAGGACGAGGATCTCCACAGCTAGAATCACAATGATGAAGCAAACAAAGTCACAATTTTTGAAAAATGTAACAAAACATATTATAAATTATATATATAAAAAACACAGCAAGAATTTGAAGTGAAGTTTGATTTGTTCTGGTTTTTTGTTTTCTTCTAACTTTTAGCTCATACAGTGTTTTTGCTGCATTTACTAAAGATCAGAAAACACTGTCATCAAGTTCAACGCTTACGCCCAAGAACATGTATCACTAAGCTCTTAAACAGACTTGTGCATACTAGTTATTACAGATTTATTAATGCTTTTATTCATTTATTGAAGAAAAAGCTATTCTGTAAAATAATAATACATCTATACATTGCTCTAGATTACAGTTTATATAAATATTAATAAAACTGACTATGCAATGCTAGCCCTTGAATAAATGTAATATGTTTAAGTTCTTATATTACATTGGAGTTTACTGCAGAAACAGACAAACATTCCACAAAACGACCAACATTTGTGGGAAATATTCTATGATACACGGTGTGCGCACAAACGCACGCACGCACGCACGCACACTTTTGCTAATATTGCTACCTCACACATCGTTTACACATAGCCTACTCAGTACCATGTACTAACACTTGCCTCTATTCCTTTCTCTTACATAAAAACCACTTAAACTGAAGACTTGGTCTGGCACTTAGTGGCGGGTGGCATAAGCACAGTAAAATAGCTCTGCAGAATGTAGGAAGGAGGTCTCACTGACTAGAGTCTCAGATGAAGGTTCGCATCAATTGAGTGACGGATCGAATCTTGGAAAACTCGTGTAATGGTAAACTGATAAGTCAAGGTTTTGTTGTGTTCGGTGGAGCAAGGCTGTTACACCAAACTCTTGCTTTGGTGTAAATACCTGCAACTGGTTCAAAAATGAACCATGAACCATGTCAGTGATAAAAGAGTTATTAGAGATACATCTCTTTATGATCTAAATAATCAAATTATTATTAAAGATTACAAATTGATGTAACTCACTGCAGCCGAGTTCTGATAGCGGGATGTTTGGGATGCTGTCCAGCAATTTGATTCCGACCAAGTTGGGGTCACCACAGAGTTTAGCTAGCTGCAGAAAAGCTTCTTTACCTTCAGATGGACTGTATATATGCCGCTCTGCTGTGTGAAGACACATAAGACACATAATAATACATATCATATAAACCTTATTTCACAACTCGTACAGCACAAACCTTATTTTACAACACGTACAGCATATAAGCTGAGATTAAAAAGCTTTGGTGCATTTACTTTAATACTCAATTAATTCCTTGCCTGCTCTACATTCATCTGCTCAATTCATCTTTTCACTTCAATTTTTTGGTCTTGAATGCATTCTACAGACTGTGTTTATTTGTGTAATTGCAAAATATAATGAAGTAAAAAAAGTTTAATGATCAGTCCTTTAATAACACTGAGCTTATATAATGTTCTATAAGAAGATTCTGTAAGGATTTTATATGAAATAATTCAGAAGCTCAAGAGTACCTACCAAAATCACCTTACCAAGTGTAAAAGAATAGTCCACTATTAGTGGAATAATCCTTTTGCTAAGTGCACTAGATGCTTTTTTGAAATCAGTGGAATTGAACGTCTGTATTATTAATCATATACTTCATGCTGTATATTTTAATTGAATTATATTAAGATGTAAAAGTCCAGTCACATGTAATTATGAGTGAACTGAGCTGCCTTACTCATTTCTTTGTCCTGTGAGGAAGCCAGAAGTCCATCCAGCACAGAGCAAGAGACGAGCTGTGCGACAGAATCAGGCTGCAAACCATGCACACTAATAAGGGCTTGGGCTTTCTTGAAGCGGTCGGGCTGCTGGGAGAGGAGAACCTTTCGTAGAATTGCCCCCGGCTCTTCTGAGGAGATCTCACTGTATGCACAATGCAGCTCCTATACAACTAAAGATTCTTAGTACATAATTTCATCTCCAGCTTGAGTAAAGAATGTGAATGTGTTCTGTACCTTGGAAAGCTCATAAAGGCTGAGAACCTGCTTGCAGTAGCTCTTGCCATGTCTGCACTGGTCGACTAGCATCTGAAGCTGGGAAAGGACTTGATCTTCAGGTGAGGAGACCACCACAAAGGAAGATAAACTCCCAGTACTGGAGTCTAAAGAGAGAAAAAATATGAAAGATTGTAAAACTGTTGAATCGGATGAACACATTGGTGAAACTTGAATCGCCTGTTATGGCAAAACATTTTAATTTGGGCAGTATTCAGCACATCTAGAGTCATTATTAAAATGAATAAACAAGCTGGGCTGCAGGCAAAGAAAATAAATAAATTCGACCAAAATCCTCTTAGATGTTGAAATAATAAAAATACTAAAGCAACCAATCCAGAATGACTATAAATAACTCATTCATGATTTAGGACCAGGTAAACCACCCACGATATGTTAATTATACTGACAGAGAAGCTTTACAGGGCAACTGAACACAAGTTGACAACAGCAGACAAACATTAACATACATGTGTGAGTCCAAATATGAGGTAATTTAACAGAAACCCAAAACAATGTGTGTTTATATGACATACGTCTATTTTATATGTCAATATATTTCAGCGCTTACAGCTAGGTAGGATGCCTCTAGTATCTTGGTCAGGGCTGAGCAGCTCCTGAATTCCTGGCTGTATTTCTCCACACGCCAAACCCCGGCACTGCAGCACCAGCCGAACATCTCTGTGTAGCAAGTCAAAATATCGACACACTCGACTTGCTTCGTGAACACTCCCCTCGTCCAACAGCTGGCCAATGAGAGTATTCAGTGCCTTTCGCTCATCTCCTTCCAAACCGCAGTCGTCCTCCGTCGCTGGCAGACCATCAACGTTCAGATATATTGGATTGTCCAGGATGGCTATTTTGGAAAAAGAGTATTGTTTAAAGAGGCTGTCGAAGGCATTCTCAGGCCCGACAACTGGAGCGAACAAACTCTGCTGCTCGAGAGCTGTGGTGAGGACCAGCCGACGTATACGTAATCTCCACTGACGCTTCTCCAGCTCGGCTAAACGTTCTGCAGGTACACGGAGGGGGTGTTGGCACAGCCACTGAGCAGCTAGAGCCAGTAAGAGACACTGCTCCTGTACCTGAAGAAGCTCCGTTCCTCTGTGTGAAGTATCCTGCAGGTACAAAAATATATGATGATCATTATATGATGATGATATTATGATCATAAAATAAAAAGCAGACAAAAGCGTGAGTATTTCACTACTTAATTCTAATGTGAACAAAATAAACAAAACAGAACGTCTTTCAGTAATTATTGTTGGATATGAACCTTGTGTGGGTGAAAAAATGCAGTCAGCTACTATAAACATGCCAAAGGGGGGGGGGGGGGGAAGCGTTTGAGTCAGTTGTCCTTAGCCAGAGCAAAGATTCATATCAGTAATGAAATAATTTCTAATTAATTTGCAACTGAAAATGTATTATAGTAAAATACATTATTTAGAATAAGAACCTAACTGAATGGCTAAATGGTTAGCACTATCTCTTCACAGCAAGATCGATCACCAGATGAGGTAGTCTGGGCCCTTTACATGCATAGTTTTGCATGTTTTCTGCTTGGGATTCCTCTAGGAGCTCCCACACTACAAATGTTATGCAATCAGGTTAACTAAATACACCGAACTGTCTTGTATGTACTCCTAAAAACAGGAGTGTGTCTGACAAAAAACTATGTCAAACAAATATGGCTGATCCTTATAATGCGTTTGGATTTGACCACACTGGGTCAAGTGTGCAAAGACTTGAACCTGAAACTGTACGTAATTTAAGAGAAAAATGACCTCTGTCTGAGACAGAAAGAACTGGCATGCCGCTTCTGCTCCGATGCGGTCAACCTTAAACTGATCCTGGCATCTTCTCCAGAAAGCGAGTCGAGTCTCTTGCCTCTCCCATTGTCGCTTGGCCTTCAACACCTCCAAGTCGTGCAACAGCTTTAGTAAAAAGCAGAAAAAAGAGTTTAAAGGTGTGTCCCAAATTACGTACTTGCACACTTCGAGCATGGTTTTAGTGTGCAGAAAAAATCTGAGTGCAAGGACAGTACCGCTCTACTTTGAGCATATATAATTTTCTTTGTTCATCATGTATTTATAAAAGTAAAATAAAATAAACCTTGGCAAAGTTTTAACGATGGACATTGTAACAAATCAAACATGGGATTCTGCTTAGTGACAATCTCTTACCTCATTTACAATTAGGTGGTCGATGGGTAGCCCTGCCAGTTCAACCACTCTTCTGGCCTGGGGAAAGAGAGCCAGCTTCTGGAGCTTATCCAGTATCTTCTGGCACTCTGTCTGCAGGGTCTCAGTGGTGTAGTTCTCCAGTAGGCAGGGTGACAGAGGCACTGGTGTGTCGGCTAAAATCTGGCTTAACTCACTCAGTTTTTTAAAGTCAGGACCTAAAGATACAGAAAGAACAATGGGAGGCAAGATCTGACAAGGTAAATAAAGAAGAAGAAAATGGTATTGAAGGAACAATCCTTGCAGATCATTTACACACATTATGATGGTCTCTGAGGCAAGACAATGTAACATTTCATGATAATTGAAAGAGCATGACCAAGACTCAATTAAAATTTCATTGAGTGTTTGTGGGAGCACCTTGATCAACATGTTATAGAAGTCAAAGGAAACAGAACAAGACTGAGAGACTGAAAGTCACATAAATATAACAATGATCTGACCCCAACATCTTGGGAACATCAACTTTAATACAACACATAAATTAGTCCGAAATACAATACAGGTGTATACAGGTATACAGAAAGTAATGACGGGGCCAGACCGCAGCTCCGGGTTTACGGAACGCAGTTCAGTATATGAAGCATAATAAGTTCTTACTAAATTCCAGTCATTGTTTGAAGAATTTATCCAGTGTTATTTAACACGTTCTCTTGACAGACTACACTTGAACAAAATCACCACAAAGATGCTCACGTTTTGATCCGATTAACCGGAATGTTGGTCTGAATAAGCGATTAACATTACACGTATAGAATAGGACTCGTTTCGGTACTTTAGGATTTGGTCCGTATAAGCGGCTGGTCCCATCAACCGGATTTGACTGTATTTGAAAACATGACAATGTGTCGTTAGGATTGTGTAAAGCATTTCATCCAACAAAACATAACATAAAGCTAACCTAATACAAAATATGAGACCTGACCAGAAAAGTTTCTCACCATTAGACTTAAGCAGACGCTCCATGTCAGCCAGTAGCTGCATGAGTTTACACAGCTCATACTTTGTTTCACACTGCTGCATCAGGGTAAGAAGCAACACAGAAGCCTGAGCTTCTACCCACTGTACTGGGAGACAATCTGAACCCACCATACTGCCACTAGTCCTCAGCTAAATGGACGCAGAGAAAATGAGAGACATGGATAAGAAAATGTCATCCTATAAAGACCTGGGAGACATTTTATCAGTATACTACCAGTATAGTAGCACTAGACTAGTAATTATGCTAACTGACTCAACAAATCAACTCAAAGCAAAGGTGGTTAAAATGTAATTGTATTAATATAAAATACTAAAAGGCTAAAAACCAGACAAAATGTGCTGTCCTACATTGAGCAGACATTTCTGAAACTCCAATAGCTTGTCTTTGGCCCCCTGGTAATCTTTGTAATCGCAGCAGAGCTCATATAACTGCAGTATGAGAATCAGTGGAGATTCCTGGATTTAACAAAAAGTAAAATAATTACATTGCAAAAGACAAACAAACAATAAAAGTAACGAGGCAGCGGTGAGTTGTGGTCAGAGAAATGAGCTTGTGTTCGAAAAGTTTCCGGTTGGATCCAGAGAGTCAGCAGGTCATGACTGAAGTGCCCTTGAGCGAGGCACCTAATCCTTAACTGCACCCCGGGTGCCGTGGCAAGAGTTGCTAATTGTGCTGGTTGTCCAGTGTGCTCACTGCTGCCCCTAAGGTTTTTAAATGTGGTGGAGGAAAAAGTGTGTCTAAAATCTACAGATATATACTGTATATATCTCAACGATCATACCATAAATTATCACTCATTATCACTTTCACCTCTACTTGGACACTTTATAATCAACACTAGGACACTTTATTAGTATTGGTCACGTTATGGATACTTTATCAATACTTGGATATGCTTGGTCACTCTTCTAAATCACTTTAGACATCCAGTCACTTATAGTATGAATGTGACAAACTTTGATTTGATTAAATAAATAAAAAAACAGTTTACCTTTTGAAAAAGTTGGAAGCCACGACTTAAGGCTCTGATCTTGCGTTTCTGAAGCAAGGTTTTCCATAAGTTAGACAGATCATGAAGGTTCCACATGTGATGGCTCAGACTTTCGTTGATATGTGAGGTGGCTTCTTCAATTATATCAGTAGAAACAGATGTTAGGATCCACACGCACAGACACTGCAGCAGCTCAGCATCCTGAGGCATCAAAATAACAACGACAAAGACATGAATCTGAAGACTGAAAACTGACAAACACATTGGAATAATAATTGAATTAAGTATAACATCAACTTTGATATGTTTTTTCGAACACTGTGGCTATTTTGAATATTATCTGGTGCTTATAATAACTAGACTTCACAGTGTATAAAGTATCCGTGTGGTGTGTTGTCTAGGATTGACCATCATGGGAATTAGATTATGTCAGATCCTACAAACTGTTAATTAACTTATATTTTCTCACTTACTTGGTGACAAGCTGCCAGCACTGCAAATATCGGTGTATGAAGTGTAACAGCCTCAGTCAGAAGGTACCTCCAAGGACTGGGATGCTCTTGACTATAAAAAAGAATCTGGAACAGATCTTTGGGGCCTTCAGGGCATTCGTCTTTTGACAGACAGGTAAGGACTTCTCCCTGACTTTCCAAGCTCTGTGTAGCATTTTCTATCTGAAGGTCCTGAAAAGCCAGGATGAAGTGAGCCTGCAGCGATGGGCTGAAACTGGCCGCTACAGAATTCACCTGCCCACAAAAAGTCATGTTTTACATTTTGGTAACAGTTACTTAATGCACAAGATTCATTAATACAAAAGGTTATATCAGAACACCCAGAGTAAAGCCATGCAGACACCGGGAGAACATACAAACTTCAAATACAAACAGAAATGATACCCCGCCCAAACTAGAGATCAAACCAAGGAGCCTTCTTGCTATAAAGTGATGTGACATATTTGGTTCGGGGAAAGCACTTGTATCAGAGCAACAATCAAATCAGTAAATCTAATTCAAACTTAACTAACAACAGACCAGTGAAAAAAAACAAGAACAGAAAAAGCACTTCCAAATGATACCATGGTTGTGTGAGTAACTTCCAGGATAGTGAAATAAACAATTAAAATATATATATGAGCGCATGTGTATTTATAGAACATAAACATACTCGATCAGGTTTTTATCATGATGTCTGAACACAAACGAAACAAGCATAAGTAAAAGTTTGCTTTGAAACCGCTACACACCAAATAGCACAATGTTTTGCTTACAAGGCAGTCACATTGACAAACATAAATAAATAAGAATACATTAAATGATTTTCGAGAAATCATGATTTTCTTCCTCTTTTAGTTTGTCAATACCTCAGTTTAAATGTTTTAAATAATGACACATTCTGTCAGCACAAGATGTAAGAAGAATATAACAAAAAAAATCTTTGAGTACTAGAAAAGACATCATGATAACCTGAACGAGTATGTTTATGTTCTATGAATACACACACTCATATATCCTTGAAGATTTTTTTGAGAAGCTTTGAGAAGCGTTTTTTATTCACTTTAGTTTGATATGTGTCTGAATGAATCATTTAATAATTAGAAATGAGTTTGTTGACTATATGTTGTAGCATTACTTCAACTTTCTACAAAATAATTATGGGGTGGTTTTGGATATCGTGTCATACAAGTCATACAAGGTGGTTTCATTGTTCTCTTTGCACCAACAATTTTTGTATTCCTGTCACCATTACAATAACAACATGATTTCTTTATATATTGATCATATCATAAAAAGCTGGATTTACTTTTGATCATACATGAAGATAATTGTATAATGACTGCCATGGTCATTCAGAGACATCCGAGAGTCCGTCCAGTCAAAATAAAATGTATTTTAACAAAGGTGCTAAAACAATACTCATTTCATAATTTTGATGAATTCCACATTTGTATTATTTCATTTCATGCGCAGGTACCTGTTGAAGAGGATAGTGGTGAAGCTGCACAAACAGCAGGAAGTTAAGCCACTGCCCATCGCAGGCACAGTCATGTAGGTATCTGGCACTCAGAGGTAGATCATGAAGTTGACTGAACTGAACAGGAAGTGCCCACTCCTGTCCTGCCTCATATGAAGACCTTAAATAGAATCATCTTAATGTTCATTTAACATGCTTGAAAAATCGACAATTCATTTAAATAATAAAAAATGGGATGATTAGACTTTGATTCACCACTGACCTGTTAATGCCTCTGCTCTCCACACTATCCCTCACTGCCCCTTCCAGATGCAGCAGCAGCTCCTCCAGTATTTGTCTTTCAGCTGTCAAAAGCTTATTTACTTTGTCGACTGAAACAGAAAGAGCAAAAGCATTCGATACAAGACAATATAATATTAAGAAAAAGAGTTGATAAGATTAACTCATTGTAATTGTGTTCATTTTGAAGAACTGGACAGTGGTAGGTTAGTGAGTAAAACTTTGTCCTATCAATTACAAGGTTAAACGTTTGTTGGACCTTTGTGCAGAGCCCTTAACATTCCAAAGATGCCCTATACCATAATAGCAGCTTTAAAAAAACCTTTATTTTACTGTACACAGTAAACTGAAACCTTGAATAAGGACCATATTATTTGGGGTTATAAACAATTTATTACTTTTTGTAGTTCGCAAGTAAATTTTGGTTGTTAATAAATTGTATTATATTTGTATAAAGGTTTATTAATAGTGGATTTATTTGCAAAAATATATTTATTCCTTTTCATACATAGGGTAACATTAATAAAGAGTTCACGTTGATTTTCCAGCCTGAACTGCATTTGACTAAAGCTTCGACAAAAATGTTTATGAACTATTCTGGCAAATTCGAAGTCATGAGAACAGGTTTCTAACAAGTTGCAAACTGTTCCCAAAGCTCACTGTGACTTGTGATGACTCTTACTCCTTACCAAGAGTTTGTCTTAGGGATGATATGCTGTTCTCCTCACAGTTTTTACTCCAGAGTTTAAAGATGAGATTGAGAGCTTTGAGATCCACTCTCAGTTTTAGACTGCAGACACCCAACAACTCACAGAAACACACACATGCTGCAGTTATCGCTGGAGTGTTGAAATTGGAAAGTGCCAGAAAGTAGGACTGTTCCACAGCTTGACTTATTCTGAAATAAATTAAATTTGCTACAATAGATACGTTGCATGTATAACCATACACACTTTTATAATGTATCATTTGCAATAACACCATAACTTACAGCACAATTATTCACATTTTCTTATCCTGTTATGACTTCTTTACATTACATCAAGTGAGTTTTATGGATGCTTGTCACTCATTCTACAGATCAGTTTTGCTATATGCATAGCAGAGTTTTTAAAACACAAGTATGTCAGAACTCAGAATGCAGAGGAAATCTTATACTTTCAAGGAGCTAAAATATCTAGACATCTGGCATAATATGCTCAGCATCTAACGTATCATTCAAGTCCACGTGACTGACATGTTAAGAAGTTGACATGAAAGTTTCTTTAATTTGGTGTTTATTACTATAGCAATGCCTCTGCTGAAATGTCATTTATTAAAGTGTGTAAGAAGCTGAATAGCACCATTCAGTGCAAATAATAATATTAATGTTAGTGAGGTTTCCAGTCACTTATTCTGTATTTCTGAATATCGATATAGGAACTAAAGCCTCAAAGCCACACAACAATAAGCACCCCTGTACTAAAATCAAAGAATTAAAGTGTTTAATATTCATTCTTAAATATTGTCTGAGAATAGAACTCATTCTGGACAAAGATGAGGCAGTGATCATTAATCAATCAACAGTGTTTAAAAGTTAATATGAATGATTTAAAAAAAGTTTCACTGAATAAAGCACAAAACACTTACTGCAGCTTGATATTGCTGGAATTCGACAGATGTTGGATAATGAATATCCCGAAAGCAAAGGAAGGTCTGCCATGATGCAGGTAATATAAAAAATCCAGGTTTTCTATAAGAGCGTACTTATTGACCAGGTGAGGGCTGGAAAAATGGGGAAGCTCTGTTGATGTATCTATAAATAAAAGAAACGGCTTCTTTCATTCTTCTTTTTTTGAACAATACAGAATTTCTACCTTTGACGAGCAGAGTGGCATCTCCGAATACCTACCAGAAGTGCCTATGGTGTTTGCAGTCTGCCAGCCAAACAGTTTTGATGGATCCAGTGGATTTAAAGACTGCATGGAATTAACCACAAAAATCAATACATTTCCACAGATGCAGTGCAAATCAACTATACACACACACTAATATATTCACGTCAATGTCCATATATTTAACCACTGGCTAATAGTTATTTATAATGTCTATACTTGTTATTTTCATAAAGACTTCCACAATAAAAGTACACCTTGTTTTTATTTAACCTTGCACTTTGAATGAATGACCCTGTGCTACTCTGAAAATTCCTGTTTATAAGGTGCTATAACTAATTGACGGGTAAAGCTGCCAGATGTTGAAAACAGATGCGGGTGAAAACTGAAAACAGCTTCCACTGTTTACAGAAGGCTAATTATAAAAAGCGTCTGTTAATAGACAAATGCTAATAAATAGATATCTTCAGAGACATTGACGAGAAGCTACACTGAAAGCTGAATTTTAATTATCTGCACTGCCTCATTAATATACTTTCTAAAACCAGAATGTATAATGTAGTTTGATTGTCACAGAAATTAGTTTGCTCTGATTAGTCTCAATTCTGCAGTTTTAATTGTATAAATTAAAACGGTCTCTATACAAGCCTACCGTCAGCCCATGTCACTCATTTGAATTGACAATTCATTTGAGCTCTTACACTCTGTAGCCTTTCTTCTGAATTAAATACATAAAAAAGGAAAACATGCTTTAAAATGTTGTATAAATGTGCAAAATTGAGTTTAAATGAATGATTTGCTTTCTCTGAACTTTGTAGTCTATATCCCCTCCTTCTCCACCGTGTTGCAGTTGTGTTTTACTGCTCCTAACAAACAACCCAAACAGTACCTACCTGCATTAGGTGGTAGATTGAAATATCACAAGCTGAAGTGCTTTTAGAGCCACTTTGAAGGAAAAGAGCAGCTTTCAGTTTGGGGTATGCACTTAGTGCCATTCTAAGCAGTTGTGGGTCTACTCGACTGAGAACATCCTGACCTTTATCGCCCTCTCTCACCACCTACACATGGGACAAAACCATGAATTAACATGTAAGGAAACTTCAGGTTGGACAGTTACTATTGTGTCACTTAGATTAGATGTCACTCACATTAGATGCTATGTACAGATAAATGTACAGATATTAGTGGTGGGACTCGATTAAAAATTTTAATCGAGTTAATTACAGGGTCTGTAATTAATTAATCGCAATTAA
>JAOUQU010314448.1:0-12880 GCA_028566735.1 Ammoglanis amapaensis
ACACACACACACACACACACACACACACACACACACACACACACACACACACACACACACACACACACACAGGACCACCCGTGCAGAGATATGTGCTGACAGCAGTGAAGGAGCGGCGTGGCCAGGGAGCCCAGGGAGCTATTAGCTAATTTAAGCGACGTAGCGCCGGCCACGGGGAGTCTCGCGCAGAGACCAAGCTAGTATAATTGGAGTGGCCTTGGATTAGCGCTCTTGCCGCCTGCTCAATAAAGATCTATATAATCTTACTGTAAGTGAGCTAGCCTGCAGGAGAGTAGCGCTGGATCAGTGCCAGGCGCTAAGCTAATGGCTAATAATGATCAGTCAGGACGATCTGACCACGGCGGACCGGACGTGGCGGTTCTGCTGAGCCCGACGCTGTATTCTTTCTGATCGATTACTAGCACCAAAACCTTAGCACGAATAAAAACCTGATAAATTATCCGACATTTTTATCGCGTGTTGACGGATTATCTTAATAGTCGCTGTACAATAGACGAGCGAAAGTATTCGGACGCCTGATCATGAGCTCGTCTCAACAGACCCTGTGTGAGCTCTTCTGCTATCGGCTTTGAAGCGTGACGATGGTTGATGTTGATGAAACCTGATGTGCAGGTTTACAGTAGAACGTGTGTATGAGGGTTCGACTGAGATTGCGGATGGAAACAGACATCTTGATGCTGAGAATATATTTATCAGAGAACCAAACGCTGCCACCTTGTGAAGACGAAGCTTCAGAACTCCGAGGAGGTAAAGAAATAAATGAGACCACTTTAGGCCAGTTCAGACGGAATCTCAAGTCAGCATGATCACTGACCGTTTCAGTGCATCTGTGGGGATTTGTGCTTGTTTAGGAATTCCCACAGTTGCGCTACCAACTCGACGAAAGGAGAGAGAATGAGGAACGGGATCTCCGGGGGTGGCTGGAGCACCGGGTGTAATCTCTCAGAATAAATTAGTCTGGCATTCTGAAAAAAAACCCAGCATCGGCACATTCACGCTGCTCATCGTTTATCCTCCGGATATGAAACTTATCTCACCACAAACTCCCCTGCTTGTTACTGAGGATGTAAATCCACACCACACACACAACACACAACACAAATCCCCACAGACACAATGCACAATCTCAACCTTGGACCACTCATCTTTATCTAATACATTAGATTCGTTTTAACCAGATGGACCCACCGAGATGATAATTCCTGATAATGTGTAGCCTAGTGGGTAGAGCGTTGGGCTGGAAACCCAAAGTTTGGGGGTTCAAGTCCAGGCTCTGCTACACTCCTTGAGCAAGACCCTTAACCCCGTCTGCTCCAGGGGCGCCGTACGTTGGCTGACCCTGCGCTCTGACCCCAACAAATATGGAAAGAGAAACATTTCATTGTACTGTACATCTGTATATGTGTAATGACAAATAAAATTGAATTTGATTTTGAATTTGTTTCATGCACTTTGTGCAGCATGGTCAAGGTCAAGATGTGTCCAGTTTCTTTTCTTTAGCAGATTTGTAATAGATCAAAGACAAAAAAAGTCTATAAAGATACAAAAAATCTCCAATTAGGTGTTGATGAAAATCCCAGAGGGGCGAAAATATGAGGGTTTTTTTTTTTACATGGAGCCTCGAGGGGAAACCAAAAGAAATGAGGACATGATACAAAAATACTGAAAAAAGAAAAACCTTTACAACACTTTTGATTGCTCTGATGATTGTAATCATGTAATAATAACGACTGTGTGCTTCCCTCCAAACTCATTCTCGTTCATTAATTTCTATTAAATTAATAGAATTATTAAATTATTGTTCCATTTAATATGCCATTATTTATTCCTTCACTCACCCCTACATTTAATTATTCAAATCGTTCAGCTCATTTGTTCATTTAATGCGTTTGTACACTCGTGTTCAATTCATTCTTTCACACTCTCAGTTATTCATTCATTCATCGGCTGCTGTATCCTGTTTTATCCTGGCCAGGGTCACAGCGGGTGAGAAACACGTCAGGAACAGAACCAGCAAACACTGCGAAATACGGTGGAGGAAGCATCACTACTGACACACAGCTGCTTCTCTATATGGTAACTAGAAGCCTAGTGGTCAAGGTACTGAACTAGTAATCAGAAAATCACTAGTTTAAACCCGTCCACTGGCAGGCTGCTGGGGTCGGGCCCTTCAGTGAGGAGAACAATAACCATCCATTACTCAGCGACTGTAACTATGGATTAATGCATCTAATAAATACGAAAATGTAAATGTATGAGTGTATGACTCTCTGGAGACGGTCCTGCATGATGCTAAAGGGAACTCCAGACCTTCTGGTTCCATCACGGAGGCCCCAGAACCTCAGAGAGGATTTAACAGAACTTACTTCAATAATAAAGATTATTCGTACTTACAACTACAAAACCTCAATTTTCCAGCTTCTACACTAAGAAATGAGATGAACCCTAGGGTCTCAATCCTCTCGGGTTCGATCCTCAAAGCGTCCCCTCCCTGAATCGAGGCCGCCGTCATTACAGAGCCAGTGGTTTTCGATCCCCCCCCGCGCGACTCGTGAGTAACGGCACAGGAGCAGATCCAGATAATCACCCGTCGCTTCTACTGAGAAAAAGCTTTTCTAGTTCAGCAGGACTAAAACACACACACACACACACACACACACACACACACGCACGCACACACACGCACGCACACACACGTCCTGTTGGCTTTATTAGGAACCATAAAACAAGGCGCTGCACTGTAAAAAAAAGTCTCCGTATGGGCATGCAGCCGTCTCCTGATGGAACATCAATCCCACGTGAGTTACAGAGGAACAGAGCAGCAAGGTCGCCGAGCGGAGCGCCGGTCAGTAAATCCTGAACCCAGAGCACCACCGCGGCCTACACACGGGGTCAGACGTTCGTGTACGCCCGCTTATAACACCTCCGAATATGTACTGCATTACCTTCCACTTATCAACAACAATAAAAAAATTATAAAGATGAAATAATAATATAAATGAATCGAATCTACCAGATTTATTATAATTTTAAAACAGTAATAATTACAGAACACAATTCACCAATTGTAGTAATTGGAATAATTAATAAATAACAAAAAAGAAATACAATAAATAATCAATGAATTCTAATTAAACTAAAAGTCATGACACAAAATAAAAGATAAACAACAACATATCAATAGTAATACCATCATTTAGTAGTCGCCTCACAGCAAGAAGTCCCGGGTTCAATTCCTGAGCGTAGATCCAAGGAATATTCTCCCCGTGTCTGCGTGAGTTTCCTCCGGGTACTCCGGTTTCCTCTCACAGTCCAAAGACATGTCACCAGGTCAATTGGAGATGCAGCATGGCCCCTTAGATACACAGCTTCCCATAGCACTACGGGTTAGAGAAAGACCTGGCAACCTCCAGTTTTGAGGATTGAGTCAATACAGCAGAGAAAACATGTAAAAACAATATACATAAAAAAATACAAATAATTTACAATAATAAAGAAAGTGAAGTTGAAAATAGAAAATAGATTTGGTTCCATCAGAATGGACAGCCACATACTTCCACTCTGTGTGTGTGTGTGTGTGTGGCGGGGAGGATGTTAGTGTAGTTAAATGACTTATGCTAGGCTGTAGCTAGCGGCGCTAATATCAGCGTCTGTAGGTGTTTTATATTAAACTGAATGTGTTCACACATGGATGTAATGAGTTTAAAGATGGCGACGTACGGAGCCCGTCTCAACCACACCCACGCCGTGCCTCCCGGCTGCACAAGAAACCATTTATTCCTCTGATGGAACCATTTCCTGCAGACGCAAACCTGAGGATAGCGCCGCTGGGGTGGGGGGGCTCTGGTACGGGGGTAGACCCGAGGAAATAACAGGCTAACATGTTCCTGTGTTTATTCATCCTTCATAACATATAATATTACATAATACAAAAATAATACAAATCCCTGAACACGTAAATAGTTCATTAGAAAATTACACTTGAAAACAACTAAATAAAATAATGTATAGCATGATGAATAGAATGAGAGTACAAAATACATATAAACCATAACAAAAACAATAACAAAAAAATATTAAATATACATTTTATGAATAATCTTTAAATGATGGTAAAAACTAAATAAAAACTAGGCGGGATGATAATTCAGGAGGGGGCGTGATGGCGGTGGATCCGCACACTTTTATATAACACTAATGATGCTAAATTAGCTTCATTTTACAGTCAATATAGGTTCAGGGGAGAAAACCATAAACACACACACACACACAAAGCAAAATAAATACATAAGCAAACACCACATATGCTGACAACTCAACCTTCACAAACATGCATACACACCAAGTACAACACACACAGACACCACACACTTAAGCACCCCCCCCCACACACACACACTAGGCAACACACGCCAAGAAAAACACACACAGAGCCACACACAGCCATGATAAACACCTCACAATTATCAAATTTCAACTGTCATTTTGCTGAGAGCATAAACGCTGAACTTGTTCGTTGCTCTGACTCACGATAATGATCATAACCACGTTTATCAGCGCTGACGTTTAATCGCGATGTTTTTTCTTCCTTTCTGTCTCGCTGACAAACATCGTCTCCTTTGTACCTCCTGAAAATGCGCCTCATTATTCATGCTTTAATATTCCGGTAATCTGACCACATCAATTCATGAGAAAAATAAAGAATGTAATAATAATGAAATAAATAACAAAAACACACTGAAAGCGAAGTGGCATGGATACGATCAGATTGTCCAGCAGATCTTGTAGGATCCTCCTGCTGCTGTTGTTCCAGGGCAACATCCAGCTCAAGAGGTGTTGTGGGAGGCATTAGATGGGTTACCAGACATGATGTCCAGTGCATCCCAAACATTTTCAATGGGGTTCAGGTCTGGAGCAAGTGATGTCCGGTCCACGCGTTTGATTCCTGCCCACTGAAGCATGTTGATGAGATGTGTACAGTGGAGCCTCGCGTTAAGGTCAAAGATACTTCCAACTGCTCCAGCCTTGGGTACCACTACAGGGAGAATAACCTCATCTCAATATCTGACAGCCAACAGCGATCTGTTTGTGATGACCACCAATGCCGATGCCAGCCCACATCATCTTTTTACCAACACAGAAAGAGTTCCAAACATGAATTGTGGGTACTCCAGGACTCAAGACAGGTCACCATGGGTCCGATGCTGATACTCATCCGCACATCTTTTACAGGTTTTATGGTGTTCGGCAGATAACGGCATGCACACCGTTGGTCACGGGTATGCAGTCCAACATCTGATGTGATCTGCATGCATGGCAGCAAGAAACTGACCCAGGCAGTTGGGCGAGCCTGAAATCGTCTTCTTCATATTGACGCAGTAGTTTTAAAGAAATTCTACTGTATGCTAATCACGCTTCTGAAAGGTCTACGTACTGTCGCTCGTGTTGTCTGTATTTGACCAGCTTCAAGACATCTTGCAGGTCTCCAGGGTTCATATTTGAGTACATCATGTTACAGGGGGAAATACAAGAGCTGGGAATGTGCAGAATGTGCACTTGTTTTTGCAGCTCATCTGAATAACTGAACAACTTTTTGTTTTCTGATGTTCTTCTACAATAAAATTTAATAAATAATAAATACGACGGATGGTGCTGAGTTAATTAAGATAACACGATTAGATTTGGTAAACACGGTTCGAGACCGACGATGATGGGCGGGGGCTCTGATTAGACAGTAGCTACGATGTACGGCGACTCTGATTGGGTAGCGGTGACGGTGGGCGGGGGCTGTGATTAGACATGGCGGCGGTGAGAGGACTGATTGGCGGGAGCTCTGAGGTTCCGTTCCCATTTTCAATTACACGCCCGAGTGCAGCTCTAAGCAGTGCCGCCGCCTCATCTGCATGATTGAAATATAATTACGGCATGATTAAAACGTCGCCGCCACGTCTCCGTTACCACCGGCGGCGACGTCCCGCCCCACCGTGGCACCGCTCCAGTCATTCCGCTACAAATACAAGCGATTAGAAACAAATTTACACTGCGCTCGGGCTAATAACAACAAAGCATAAACAAATCTAATTATTACTAAAAACATTGTTTTAGCATCACCGGCAGATCCGAACCTTGCCTCATGGGGGCGTCAACTGCTGCAGACCCCCAGTCCTGACACACAAATTACTTATTATTAGTATTATTATTATTAGCATTTTATTTATTTCACTGTTATTAATGATTATTTATTCATTAATATTATTATTAATATAATCATAACCGTTATAATTTGTATTGTTTTGTATCACTGTTTATAATATATATGTTTTTTTATTATTTAATTATTTATTATTAGTAATGGTAGAGGTATTGAAGTATTGAGAAGGAGATGGAGCAGTTTTATGGAGAGAAAAGGTTTTGAGGGAGGGGCAGTAATGCAAATGGGAGGGGGGTTGTAATAATGTTGGAGGGGCAGTTGTATAGAGGAGGGGGAAGTGTTAAGGAGGGAAGGGAGCAGTTTTATGGAGTAGGGGAGTGATGTAAGCCTTATTATGGACAGAGGGAGGGGGTACTATTATGGACAGGGGGAAGTATTGAGGAGAGGAAGGGTGGTATTGTGGAGTAGGTGTAGATGCAGTATTGGGCAGTATTACAAAGGCGGGGCATTAGTGAGGACGAGAGGGTGCTACACTATGGAGGAGGAGGCAATATTATAAAGAATGGGCAGTATTATTGAGGGGCGGGTGCAGTATTTTGGAGGTGGGGTAGTATTATATTAGGAGGAGTGGAGGGGGCTGTGGGAGGGTTACTGTAGATCAGTGAGAGTGAGACAGGCGCCTCTTGTGATCACTCTTAATGGACTCTTTGTGTGGGAAAAGAGTTTGGGGTAATGACTCTACCCCCCCCCCCCACACACACACACACACACATACACACACCTTCCCCCCTACACCGATTCATGCTCACAGGGGTGAGACAGGGGTGCTTCTGTCCCTAGGCGAGTCTGGAGCAGGTGCACAATAAACTCGCCCCATTTTTATACCTACTGAATTTACCCTGGGCTTTAACTGGGGGGGGGGGGGGGGGGATAGAGGCAGGGGGTCGAGCAGTAGAGGATACAAAGTCAGTCACATTATGTGAACGCAGATTTAGTTTATTAGGCTAACACAGCTAATGCTAGCACACCATCTATCGCTAGCACAGCAGCTAATGCTAACATCACCCGCCATCTACCCAAAACTCTCCAACTCTCTCTGACGCACCCCAATATACAGTATTTATATTTATTTATTTATCTTTATCTTATTTTCTATCCTTTTTTGTTTCAATTTAATTTCCAATTTTATTTTTAATTAGTTACTGATTTCTAAAAATGTATTTGTTCATTTGCTTATTTACATTCTAACTTTTTATGGCAATGTTATTTAATTATTAGGTTTTTATTTATTTATTACCTTGGTGTGTTTTAGTTTATTTAATTATCATAAATTGTTTATTTTTTATTCATTTTTTCTTTATTGTTTTTGTTTAAAATGAAGCAAATGATTAAAATGAACAAATAAATTCACGTAAAAAAATAAATTCCTTTGTACACGTCACACATCGACCTAAATGTATTTAAACATTTGACGAGAACTCTGTTAGTTGCTCTGTGTTTTATTAGTCCATCATATTTATAGTTCTTTTTGGTGAGACTATATTTTTGTACTGCAATGAATGCTGGGATATGACGCTCCCTCGTTTTTTAGATTATCACCCAGAATGAAGGCGCCTTATAAGAAGCTTTTTAAAGAGATAAGGATTTAGACACGTACTCTTGTCAGGAGTGGAGGATGATGGGAAATGTAAATGTGTAGACAGGAGCTGTATTTAAATGTATAAAACATGATTGATTTTCAATTAACTCCGAGGATTTTTGAGTTAATCCAGAATAATCCTGATTTACGCCCCGGTGACCTCCTCGCCGCACCTCTCGTGATTACTTCTTTAAAACCACCGCCGCTGCTCACCAATCATCACGTTGTTACTGTCCCGGTGTCACCAATATGCTGAGGAAGCGCACGAACCATTCCCCCCTGTGGTCCCCTTGGAACCTTCCTGAATTATTAAAGCACAAATCGTATAGTAATTACACCGGGATTATAAAACCGGGAGGTGTCGGGAGTGGGACTGTGGAACACCAAAGTGATGAGGGGTGGTGGTGTAATTTCGAAAAGGTTCAAGAGTTCGAAATGATTTGGCAACCCCACCACAACCTGAAATCATTTCAAACATGAAGAAAACCCTCAACATTATCCTGCAGTAACACAAATTACTCAACATTAAAAAAAGGTTCCAGTATTTGCTACTTTATTTTTATTTCTATTGGATGTATTTGACTGAACACTTTTAATCATAATACTCAAGAGTCATCGGGTGCAATCAGGGCCTTTTAGAACTTGCTCAGGGGTCCAACGGCTGGAGATCCTTAACGAAACCCTACTTCTAATTTATTTATTCACGTATTCATCTATGCACTCATTAATTCATTCATACAGAATAGAGATAAAACGATTCAGCTAAACATCGATATCAATCGATTCCTTTGGATGATTCTTTTGAATGGAGAATTCTTTTAAGATAAATCAAGATTCACTTTAAACTGCAGTAAGAGTCTTTGCTAAGTTAATAAAAAATAAACTTAATTTGCAAAGTGTATCGTTACATTAATACTTCACAATGCTACTAGTCTATCATGATTCACACACACGCGCACACATACACACACACACACAGAGTAGGTCATTCCTAGTATTCTAAATCGGCCATTTAGTCCAGACCGTGCATATTTGTAAATCTGGAGAACATGCAAAACTTCACACCTGAGGATTCAAACCTAAACCATTTGTGCTGTGAAGTGACGGCACTACCCACTCTGAACCCTGAAAAAGAATTCATCATGCCACATCTCTGGTAGACATTGGTACAGGATAATAAAACAGACTCAAGTCTAAAGAAACTCCGAACACACACACACACACACACACACACACACACACAGAGTAAATACAGGACAATACAAAATATTTACAGATGCTGACATTTTGTACTCCATCATCTACCTCCTGGTCCTTAATTGCCTGGTTCTTTAGTTTGTTTGTTTGTGTGTGTGCATGTGTGTGTGTGTGTGTGTGTGTGTGTGTGTGTGAACAGGGAGTCGAGGGGTCTCTAAGTGTTCAAATAATGAGTTGAGTGCCAGTGTGCACATCGATGAGAGTCATCTCATGAGGGTCCTGGGTTTACACCTCTGCTCAAAAGATGTCACAACCACTACATCTAAATGAATGAATAAGTAAACAAAATAAATAAATCATGTGTGTGTGTGTATGTGTGTGTGTGTGTGTGTGTGTGTGTGTGTGTGCATGCTTTTCTGTGACAGAAGTGACATGTGTATTACTGACGAGAAGAAGTTTGGCAGCTCTAGTCTGGAGTTCCAGCAGCTGTTTGCAAATATTAATATTTTTTTTTCTAAAATATAAAAATAGACTGTAATTCAATTTCAAACATTCAAAAGTTAACACACGACATCCGGCACACCGTGTCTATATTATTTACATTGCTAAGAGGCCAAAATATGGAACAAATATCAAGTCTGTATAAAACCAAGCTATAACACAAGAGCAGCAGCAGATGTGCAAATATGGGAAATCAAAACATCGCACAAACAAACAAATACACAAATAACAATTGTTTATTTGGAAAGTTTGACAGCTATTTCTGGTGCTCTGGAATTATTAATAACATATTTATGGATTTAAATATCTTGGTCTGACTGCATACGTGATTGTTTATAGAATTAAAGTACCAATATATTATATAAATATATATATTTTAATACATCTTATTGCAGGTAAAGATTTATTTCTTTATTTATTATTAGTTGCACCTGATCAGAAGTTGATCATTCTAGATGAACTGATGCCAGTCTGGACTCACCTGTGCAGAGCAGATTCAGGATGAAGGAGGCTGTGCAGACGCGCATCATCCTCATCCTCATCATCCTCATCATCCTCTTCATCCCTCCAGACTCCGGACTCTGGTAATGTAAAACCCCTCCTGGCAGCAAGTCTCGATTATCGATGATCGACTTCCATAAGAAGTGGATCACTTCTGATCGGTTCTTTCCCTTTTAAAAAAGTGTAAAAATGTTCCGAGTCGGTGGAGGAGTGTGCGTGGATCAGGGTCGCGGTGCAGGAGCTGCGTGACCCGGTGGAGGAGCCGCGTACTCGGGCAGCTCGCGTGGGCTCGTGTTGGCTTGGAGTGGGTGTCAGCTCGTGGAACGAGTCCGCGTGGAGTCACTCACACGGCGTCCGAATATAACCGAATACAGTTCAACACCACCGACCCGTGGACGTTCCAGACTTCCGCGCGTCACGCGTGCATTGAATGTTCCACGCAAAAAGAAAAGAAAAGACGCGCACTTTATGTCCCGCACCTGCAGCCCAGTTCTCACCACATCAGGCTCACCAAACTGCCACAATACCAGCGCTGGTGTACAGGAACGTTCCTGGGGTGGGTGGGAGTGGTGGGGTCAGAGTCCCGCGTGTTTACGCACGTCACAAACGGCGTGAGAAAAACTTTCCACGGATGCCAGGTAGCGTTCCCGTTACGCGTGTGAACTCCACGCCGGGTATTCCCGCGCTGCTGAGTGCCAGTCCGCCGCTCAATGAACCCCGACACGCCGGGGAGAGAGGGAGGGAGAGAGAGAGAGAGAGAGAGAGAGAGAGAGAGAGAGAGAGAGAGAGAGAGAGACGCGAGTCCTGAACCGCGACGTGTCTCCTTCCTAGCGCGCTACACAGTGCGCAAAATCGAGGGTTCAGGGGTGTTTACTTGAATAAACACTCATTTTGGCGCAGTAGCAAGTGATACTAGACCCACCCCACCACCACCACCACCAGCCCCCAGCCTAAAGTAATTGGACACCTGAAGGTAAACTGCGTTTCCATAATAAAGAAAACAAAAATCAAAGTCTCTGATGGGATCTTTAACTTATCAGATCTTATTCATTTGGAACAATGACGCAAATCGTTCTCATGCAAACTTTGCACAGAAAGGACTTTGATGCGCACTTCTTTTGCATCTGCACAAGTTTTTGGACTTTAGGAAGCCTGACCATGGGGATTTGTGCCCCCATCCGTTTAATCTAAATGAGCTGGTTCATTCCAGAACTTAGGGCCTTCCCTAAAGTCTTTGCGTTAGATTAAAAGCGTGTCGTTTTCTTTACAATAATGTCATTCCATCTTGTTTTTGAGCAGAAACAGTTCAGCGATCGTAAACGAGTCCCGGTACATGGCACACACGCGCCCTCTACTGGAATCTAATTGCATTTTTCTTTTAATTCCATTAATTATTTTTGAAACTTTTTTTTTCTTTTTGACTTCTGGAGCTCATAAACGCGCCGCCGTGCGTATTAATTGCGCCCTTTAAATTATAATAAAAAAGCTTTTTATCCTTGGCTAGTAGATTTATATTCAGACTCAGTAGCCTCGCTGTACCCATGACCCAAATATTCCAGAAACTCAGGGTGAGGAAACGATGTGGAAGGGAGAGTCAAATAAATTCTTTTGAAGCTTTTAAAAAAAAGATCAAAAGTAGATTGTGGTCATTTTACTTCAGGAACGTTTTGGGTTAGATTCACCAGGATTTGTATGTTCTCCTCGTGTATGTGTGGCTTTCAACTGGGCAGGTTAACTGGAAACACTAAATCATCTCTCTCTCTGTGTGTGTGAGTGTGGACTGACTCCACACGCACCTCTGTATAACCCAGTTAAGAAAATAAAATAGTGGTACTTCATAGTAAAGTCTTAGGTTCGATTCCCTAAGGTCCTTTCTGTGTGGTTGCCATGTCATCTTATGCCTATATGGGTTTCCTCCAGTCAGCCAAAGACCCTAGCGCCGCTCTAGTGGTCAGATTTACCTTCTGATGCGTTAAATGTCCCCTGGCTCAATCATCATCATGCTAAAACTCTTCCTGACAGAACTGAGGACAGGACGATGCCCTACTTGACAGCGGTGTCCAAATATAAACGAAACAAGACTCCCACATATGAACCCACATCCACGACGGCTCGGCACATCCGTCAGTCTGTATCCCGACTGGCTGATTAGCGTGACCCCTGTTTCTTCACGCTAATGTCAGGTAATTAACATTTATCAGCCTCCGGGCGAGACCTTTTTCCTAAAGAGGCGTCTCGCTGACCTGATCTTTACCGCCGCCGCCATCGTCATGCCGATGAATGAGAGACTCCACCCAGAACTGACATTACGGCAGAGGAGACATGATAACGGACATTCTGCTGGGCATCAGGTCACAGCTCAGTGGTGGATTGAGCAGCTTTCATTTCAATCTTCAGGTTTAGATCAATTTTTTTTCTACACTCATTCGTGCGACACAATGTTTTAGTGTTTAGCACTGTCGCATCACAGTAAGAAGTCCAGGGTTCGATTCCCGGGTCAGCCTGGGTGCTTTTTGTGCG
Organism: Ammoglanis amapaensis; assembly: GCA_028566735.1. Classification (NCBI taxonomy): domain Eukaryota; kingdom Metazoa; phylum Chordata; class Actinopteri; order Siluriformes; family Trichomycteridae; genus Ammoglanis; species Ammoglanis amapaensis. The sequence goes on from JAOUQU010314448.1 coordinate 12,531, forward strand.
GAGTTTGCCTGTTCTCCACGCGTCAGCATGGGTTTATAGAATAGAAATACTTTATTAATCCCTGAGGAATTATTTTCTTAATTAATTCGTCTCACAGTCCAAAAAACATGCAAATAAAACAAACTGAATTGTCCAAAATGTCCACGACTGTGTTTGATGTGACTTGTGTATCGAAACATGTATGATGAATGAACGCTTCTTGTAATGGATACACTCATTAGCAGGGGTCACCAACATTTTTGAAACTGAGAGCTACTTTTTGGGTACCAACTTATGTGAAGGGCTTCCAGTTTGATACACACTTGTGAAATCACACATTTATAACCTTTAATGACATGTTACTATTAATA